>JAMQGT020006408.1:0-31444 GCA_024447675.2 Pterophyllum scalare | reverse complement strand
GAGAGAGAGAGAGAGAGAGAGAGAGAGAGAGAGAGAGAGAGAGAGGGATAAATAAATAAATAAATAGAGAGAGAGAGAGAGAGAGAGAGAGAGAGAGAGAGAGAGAAGATAGATAGATAGATAGATAAATGCAATGTGGTTGCTGTGTCGCTGGAATGTGAGGTAACAGAGGAGTTGTGTGTTTGTATGTGGAGGCTGTGGAATGCTGTCTTAAGTGGGAGTGTGTGTGTGTGTGTGTGTGTGTGTGTGTGTGTGTCTATGGGGGGATGGGTAAGGATAGTTGGTAGGCAGGTCCTGGCTTGCTTCACCAATAACAGGCATACACATACACAAAAACACACGCACCTTGGCCATACAACCATACACAAAACTCCAATAACCAGATTATTCATACTTTCATATTTCATGTCCACTCAGCAAAATTAAAACAAGAGTTGGTATCGTTAGTATAGTCCTAATTAACACTTTGCATGACCTTTATGTACCATACTGCCATCACCATACCACAGACTGAGGCCGCTGCAGGACATTATTCTCTACTCTGTGCAGAACTTAAAGTTCTCACGATACCAAATTTGTATCTCCTCTAAGTTTCTGCATATGCATGTTCAGACGTCACTGCAAATCACTGCAAAACAAAAGACAGAATTTGAAATGAAACCAAATCACAGTGAAGTGTAAAATCCACGTACATCCCCGCTCCCGTTCTCTTCTGTCATGTGGAGTCTTGTCCAGAGACAGACTTGCAAATGTTTTATCATTATCTTCACACAGACACACACACACCGGGTTCCTGTCTTTGTGGGGACCCACAAATGTCCCAGCCTCATACCTTAATCAAATATCACAACTAAACAGCTCGCATGTAAAGTTTGTGAGTCGAGAACAGCGCTGTGAGACACTGCAGGGTTCTTCTTCTAATGGCTTGGATGTCTTGTGTGTGGGGGAGGCAGGTCGGGTCTTGTGTTTTTTGTGTTGTCCTTGAACATAGTTTTTTGGTGTGTGTGTGTGTGAGAGAAGGCAGCGCCAGCTCACATTGCAGTTTCTTGTTACATGTTGTTTAGGATTGGTTGGCTCTGCAGGTCAGAGGAGCTGCTGTCTAAAGAGACACTTGCTTCTGTGGCTGCCCTCGTTGTGTATGTATTTGTAGCCATTCTCCTTTGGGGAGACGCATATCTAAATGAAACATGCTGCTTACTGAGATTTGAAGCAGACACTTTGCACCATTATTTAACACAGAAAAAGAAGCGTGTCTTAACTTGGGTGTGATGGTTGGAATCAGAACAGCCACGCAATGACCTCGGGGGGGGGGGCTGAGCGCGACACCGTGAGGGTGTAAGGATGCACTTTGTAGTCCATTTAAATCAAAGTCCAGTTTGTTTCCCTCCTCGGCGTGGTTCGTTTGTGCAGATGTGAACAGTCTAGTCTCGGTTTGGCTTTTCTTTTATGCTGAGAGAGTGATCCGACCTCGATCCGACCCGGCTGCCAGCCCATCCACGGCGCACAAACAGAAGCAGCTGGCCTGTTCCATGCAGCTTTGCCTGAGATATTGCCCAGATAAATACAAATGTTTAGGGTAAATTCTCAGTGTTATCCGCTGGTCCAGAGCACAGCACCTTCTCCCTGTATTTACTTTTTTTGATTGTGCTCCAGACTAAGAGGTCTGAATGTCCTCATGTAGTTTGTAGTGATGCATTTTGGTTCACCTGAAACTACAAACTCATCAACCCATTTGGACTGAACTATAGGTGTGAAAATGCCTGGGTCATCCCTGGGTACTTACCCTGAATATTTCAAGGTATTTTGATGTAACAGAGTGGAATCTGATGTGGAGCGTTGACAGCATTTCGGCTGCAGAGATATTGCAGGCACGACCGGAGCAGTCTTCAGCGCTTCACGTTCGTGAGCGCAAGTCTCGTCTTAAAACCGCGTCGTCACCAGCGTCGACACTCCACCATTCAGTCAGTCAAGTGTGACACGTGTTAGAGTAATTATTGAGTCTCACAGAAATACCATTCAGGTGTCACTGAGTGTGATTTGGGATTTTACAGAAACCATAGGCTCAGCGCTGCCTTGTTCTTTTGCCCACAGCTTGCTGTGTGTCAGATTCTTGTCTTCAGCTTCAATAAACACTTGTGAACATGCAGAAGCTCCTTTAATAGTTTTTTTTTTTTTTTAAATCAAGAGCTAGTGTTGTGATTTTAAGTTTCACAAAAGCAAGCAAGAAATCTAATGACATGACCCTCCTCGGTCTCAGCTACCCTGAGAGTTTTTCCTCAGTTAGCTGGACACTGTTGGCACCTTTGGCTGCTGGGCTTTATCCCCTGTAGTCTGGGTAACGTGATTAGTTCCCCCTGTGTTCTCGTTCCTCCACGCTCACAGACTGCCCCTGTGTCTGCATGATGGCTTCCTCACAGTTATTAGCAGACATCAGTGTTTAAGGCCTTAAAAAAATCTAATTAAGCACTTATATAAAGTGCAGCTGTCAGGTAGTTCTTTTATGTTTGACCACTCAGTCAGGCATTGTTTGAATGCCTCTCACTTGTTCATTTTTCACCCTTCTTTCTCTTTGAGGCAGGCACTGCTGCATTCCCCTTTCCTGATCAAGCTAGCCAGGCAGCGTCCAGAGTACTCATAGCATCATTGCTGCTGGGCAACATTGCCTTTGAAGCACTGCGCACAAGTCTGTCACCGTAACCTCTGTGTTTGTTGACCTCCCATAATCTGCAAAATGGAAACAAACATGCTATCATGGCTTCATTTTGAGGTGTAGAGGAGGAGAAATTTATATATACAGTTTCCCATCTCTGTGAATGAATACGGTCAGGTATTGAGTATAAGTACTGGGACAACGACACATCCATCCATTCTCTACTACTCACCTAGGAGGCATCCTAGTCAGATGCTTGAACCGCCTCAACTGGCTTCTTTTTTGAGGGAGCAGCGGGTCTACTCTGAGCCCCTCTCGAATGACCGAGCTCCTCACCTGTCTCTAAGGGAGAGCCCAGCCCTTTGAAGGGAACTCATTTCTGCAGCTTGTATCCACAATCTTGTTATTTCGGTCACCACCCAAAGCTTGTGAGATGAGGGTAAATGGATCGACCGGTGAATGGACATCTTCGCTTTTACGCTCAGCTTCCTCTTCATCGCGTGGACCCCTGTTTAATTATTATGATTTTGTGTTCGTGTCTTTGATAGCTCTTTGAAAACGAGATGCTGTACCTCACTGTCTCAAAATTTTAGATTTCATACGTTTTTCAAAAAATTCAAAATTTAAATAATCAGCATGTGAGTCTCTTAATAAGAAAGGCTTTAAAAAGTGAAGTTCTGAGGGAGTCACCGTCCTCTTAGCTTCTGTCTGTGGTCTCATACAGCTGTTTACCACAGCAGTGTTTTTAAAGGCAGTGCATTGTCTGCATCAGTGGCAGAATTTTACAAGACAATGACAAAATATTTCTTCCTCCTTTGGGGGGGGGGCTGCAGCTGGTGATGCCTATTTGGTGTGTGACTTTAAAGCAGCACGCAGATGAGAACGCTCTAACGAACATGCAGTATATGTGAACACGTGTAGGAGTGAATCAGGCACGTCTGCATAGGTTGCACACCCCTAATTCTTCACACATACCCACAATCCTGCAAACACGGTGCCGTGAGTCCAGGATAAGGAGGCCTCAGTGCATACAGGATGTGGCTTCTCTAATGATCAGATTAACTTTAGTTGCCGTGGTGCTTTGATGTACAAATACTGCATAATAACACGAGTCCTTTTCTGTGAGACCGTGACCGTAAAAGCTGCCTATGACAGATTATTGTCATTTTAACAGACTGATGAATCTGGTAACGTCATGTATTCTGAAACAGGTAACGTTAGTGTTCCAAAGGAAAGACGCTGAAGTAAACAGGAAAATGGAAGAAAATCGAGATGAATATGTCTTGTGGATATATATCAGACTTGAGTAGGCTTCACGGTTTTCCATCTTCATTGTGAAATTCACTGTCAGCATTTGTGAGCTGAAGGTCTCAAGTTTCCACGTCACGCTCCAAACTAGGCAGTGCCACAAAGTCAAGCTGGTATGTTAATCCAAGCTTTAAGGGCGCACATGCATCATGGTGCACAGCGAATCTCGGAGATGCTGAGGGGGACAGAGGGTATCAGTGAATCAATGAGTCGGTCGATCAAACAGGGTATATTTGTAAGTTAGTGCAGTGTAAAGTCCTTCACCAATGGCCAGCTGATGATAAGCCAGAGCAAAATGTGATAATAATTAAATAATAAACAAGACAAGGGAGTTGGCTCAAAGGCTCACACTGCACACAGTTAGAGCTACAGCAGGCTGGTGTCAGTCCAGTTGTAGCCTGCATCGTATTGTATGACAGCTGGGGTAGGCTCCTGCCCCTGCACCACCCTGAATTCAAGTGTTGGGTTTTCTCTGTATTATTGTAGGGTCTTTACAATATAAAGTTGCTGTGATTTGGCGCTATATAAAGACAATTGAATAAAATTAAATTGAATTGAAATCTGATGATAAACATTCCCCCGATCTTTGTTAGAGTCAAGAGGATTTCTGTGTCGTGTTTATAGCCTGAGCACTGAGTGGAGGTTCAGTGCAGCAGAAGTAAAGTCCAACCATAAATCTGGCTGCCAGCTACATGGCCTCATTTAAACAGACAGTGTTCCGCGTGGTCAGGGTGGTGTGTGTGTGTGTGTGTGTGTGTGTGTGTGCACAGGGTGTATCAATCTATAAGAGCTGGGGGTGGGAGTCTGACAGAGGGAGGAGAGCAGGTCGACGTCAGAGCGAACAACAAATATTGATTTGGTTTCAAAGGTGGGAGGTGTTTGTGTTTGCATGCTGGCGTTTCTCGCACATGGGTGTGTGTGTGCATGTGTGTATTGGTTGGTGTGTTGGTAGGATGCAGTCCAAATGGATTTGAAATTATATGAGAAGAATTTCTTTTACATAACTTGCAACTATAATACAGTATAATCTTCTGTAATTAGATATGATGTAAATTTTGTTCACTAAATATCAGAAGACAACAGCTTATCTGGATTTCAAATCCCAAATAATGCACTTAGGTTACACAGATACTATTAACTTTGTTGTTGTCCAGACTCAACAACAACGTTAGCTAGCACTTCCATGTCCTTCGCCCTCTTCGGCTCCACGGTTTCAGTTCTGTTCTGCTATTGGTTTGTGGAATATTAGCTGATTTATGCGCCAACACAAAACATTCTTAAAGGAAAGCAACTTTCTGCATTAGCAGTTAAAAACACTCAGATTTGTGGCTCTTTTCTGCCTGTCATGTTATTAGATTTTCATTTGCTGATTTCACATTATGACTGTGTTATTTATGTGAACACCCTCACTGGGTGCTAAATAATAGAAACAAAACTGATGCAACATTGTAAACTGCTCAAATTATTAGTATTTAGTTATTAAATTAGTATAAACACTTTCTTCTCTCTGTCCCTTTTCCCCAGAACATATTAGCCAAGGCGTTGTATGACAATGTGGCCGAGTCTCCAGATGAGCTCTCGTTCCGCAAGGGTGACATTATGACAGTACTGGAACGTGACACACAGGGATTGGACGGCTGGTGGCTCTGCTCACTCCATGGCCGCCAAGGCATCGTCCCTGGCAACCGTCTCAAGATCCTCGTTGGGATGTACGACAGTAAGCAGCAACAGCAGGCCATGCCTTCCACACCAGATCCAGCCGTTTCCTGTCCGACCTCACTCGCCCAGAGACCCCTCCACCCTCAGAGTGCATATGCCAAACCATCGCCTGCCCTGTCATCTGTTGCCTCAATGACCTCCTCCGGCTTTGCCAACAAGACCCTCCCCTCTGCTCAGTACACATCCATGCACCCAGCCTACTCCACTGCTAGCCCTGCACAGCCCAACCCTGACTCTGTCTACATGATGCCCCCCTCACACAGTCCCAAACCAAGCTCCCAAAGTCTGTACCAGGTTCCCTCTGGTCCAAGTGGAGCCCCTACTCAAGCCCAGCCAGGACCATCCAGCAAGACCCCAGTTCAAGGCCAGAGACAGCCTGGTCAAGAAATCTATCAGGTGCCCCCCTCTGTAGGTCCAGGACCAGGTCAGGCAACAGCTCCAGCTGGGATGACAGTAGCTGGCCAGGACGTATATCAGGTGCCCCCCTCCCTGGATAGGAGGAACTGGGAGAGCAGCAACAAGCCGCTTGGCAAGGTAAGGAACGACGAAGAAGAAAATTTAAAAGGAAAGGAAGGTACTCATTATGTAGATAAGAACATGTAGATAAGAACAGGATATTTTGTATCCGTTTTCCTGACTTGAGTTGTGTATGTTTTATATACGACGCACAAACAGTTAAAAGTTGTGCTCTCGTCTCTGCTTGCATTTGCTGGCACAGGTGTGCCTACATTTGTGCCGAACCAGAAAAAAAACAGAGATTGTTCTTGTTCTGTGCGCTTTGTTAGCGGTTATATATTTGACATTGAAGGTGTGGTCTGTCACTGCCTCGAACCATAAATAGGTTTTTTATTTTGGGCTTCAGTGGAGGTCATTTAGTATCCTTAAGCCGATTAGACCAGTTTATTAAGGTCAATGATATATATGAAAGCTTTACACCTGTGATGTGCAAAGGTGGTTAAAATGCTCACCACAACTACAGATGTGGAATCAGTGACACGTCTGACTGGTGAAGTATTTTTAGCTTCTGGTGTCCGTTTGTTGTCCGTCAACTTTTTGCTCCTCCTCGGCCATTTAGATTTGAAGTCTTCTGAGACTTGGTGCAAGTACTCTTTGGGTAAGGATGGATTTTCGATTTGTGACTTTTTTTTTATGACTTTTCAACATTTTTGAGAAATGCTGCACATTGATGTTTAATATTAATCGCTGCCCCTTCCTTATTTATTGTCAGGTAGTAAGTAGTAAGGCCTTCAGAATGTATCAGCTCAGTGATGGGTGACCTACAGCCAAATTAGTTTCTGTGCCAATATCTCAGATACTGAACAATTAAAACATTTGACAGGCCAGCTGGTCTCTTGTTTTCCATTCATGTTATTCAGACATTTTTTCATTCAGTTAAGGTTTGTTCAAAGAGCTGCAGATTCTCTCTGTCACACATGCTGCATCTCTTCCAGCATGTTAAAACAGGAACCCTTGAACTTGAACTTCATTTAGGATGCTGCAAAGAGCCAAATCTGGTGATAGGATCATTGCTGAAAGAAAGCTTGTGCATGCAACATTTTGTACCTGCTGCACAGGAGGAGGTTTTACCACGGTAGTGACTGAGCTGAGAAATGTATACAGTACTGTGCAAAAGTCTTCAGTCACCCCTGTGATTCCCAGAGAGCTGTTTGGTGAAAACTTGACATATCTCTGCACAGTGTGCAGTTTATCCTTAAAAATTTTGAGGAAACTGGAAAAGTGGAGGACAAAAAAAGACGTGGCATGCCTAAAAAAGTAGTTACAGCAGATGAGCTGTATCTGAAAGTCATGTCCTTAACAAATAGGGAGAAAAAACCCTGCCAAGACCTCATGGAGGACCTGAGAGGTCTGTGTCAGAGCCTTCAGTTGATCCTTCTACTGGACTGAAAATCTGTGGCAAGAGGTCAAATGCAGTGATGAATCCAAATTAGAAATTAATGTTTTAAATTGTAGTCAATATATACAGAGGAGGGCAGGTGAGTGAGAGTGTACAGCCATCTGTAAAACGCTCTGTCAATGATTTGGGGCTGCATTTTAGCCAGTGCTGTTGGAGATCTTGTCAAAATTGATTAAATTACGAACGCAGAAAAGTATAAGCAGATTTTGATCCACCATGTAATATAATCTGGAAAGCATTTGATCATCTTTGTTCCTCTACCTATAATAAATAAATATGCAGAAACTAACCAAGGAACCAGGGAAAAGCTTTGTTCAGTTCAGGGGTGTTGGTGTATTGTGTTCTTGGACTTTTCTTCATGACTCGACAGTCATGGAAGGCCCTCACAAACAGCATCATGGGACACCACAGCTTGAAATGATCTTTTGGAACAAGGTCAGAGAAGGCATGATCACCCACCCGAAGTAAATATATATGACCTTAACTCTACCACTTAGTATTAAAGTCACAAATGTTTCAAATTCTTATATTTGCATCTACCACACAGTGAACTACATTCACTGCTGTGCTAGCTGTTTAATGCAAAGTGTTTCCATCTCAAAATTAAATTCATCCACATTCATTTTATTTTAAATTCTGGAATGACCACCAATGGAAACATTGGTGAAAGGGTCATATTCTATAATATAGTCCTGCAGTAACGTGTCTAGGGATCATGCTCTGGGAAAGAAAAGCATCTTACACTGTGGTGAATCATTGCCATGCTTGACCATATTAATTTCAGTCACACTTTTGTAAAACCCTTAAGAATGCATGTGATAAATGACCCACTTCAGGTTTACAGAATGCTGAAATCTAAGTAGGATCATTACCAATATTCCCGTCTTTGGAACAATAAGTTGGGGGTTTGAATTCTAGCCAGGGCATGCATGCAGTAAGGGCCCCCAGGCTGGACCCGCTCATGCAACCCAAGCCTACCGCGGAATATGAGCGAGAGATATGTAGCACGAGATGAGAATCGGGAACTGTTGGAACACTATTACACATGTAATCCCAGTGAACGGGGTTACATGGGGTGGCTGTGGCTCAGGAGATAGAGCAATCGGAAGGTTGGCAGTTCGATTCCTGGCTGCTCTGGGCTGCATGTCAAAGCATCCTTGGGCAAGATACTGAACACAGGTTGCTCTCCGACGTAAGCGTCGGAGTATGAATGTGTGTAACTGTTAGACAGTAAAAGCACTTAGCTTAGTTACATATGTGTGAATCGGTGAATGTAAACATGTACTCAGAGTAGAAAAGCGCTATATAAGAACTAGTCCATTTACCATTTACATGAAGAAGATGTGAGACCTGTGGATTACTCGACACCCAACATCCAGACTGACATAGAAGCAACCAGTAGCTCAGTGTTTCAGCATCTGCAAGAAGCAACTGCTATCGCAACTAGAGATTGATGAGGTGCAACACAAATGCTACAGCACGGGGGAGCCAGGACGTCAGGTTGGGGTGGGTGGGTACCATCATCTTCACACTCCGATACTGGGTACCAAGCTCCAAGAAAAACTGGTACATTGAATGCCAGTCTAGCTGACCATGGTTAGATCATGGTTATAAGATCATGGCTAAGCTTAAAATATATATACAGTACCAGTCAAGAGGACACAGTGAATGTGACAAGACCCCAGGTGCAGATGTGCAGAGATGCCCCTGAGACAATCCAGCATAACAGCAGGGTGCAAGATGCTAGCAGGCAGGGCATACATGGAACGCCATAACCAAGTGGGTGGCATAGTATACTGGAACATCTGTGCCAAGTGTGACCTGGAAGTCCCGAGGTCAAAATAGGATATGATTGAGAATGACCGAGCTAAGATCCCGTGGGACTTCCAGACGCAGACAGACAAACTAGTGACGGCTAACCAACTGGACAGAGTAGTGGTGGACAAGCAGAGCAAGAAGGCTGTAGTGACAGATGTAGCAGTACCAAGTGATGGCAAGATCAAGAAGAAGGAACACGAGAAGCTCAATAAATACCAAGGGCTCAGAGAAGCGCTAGAGAGGATGTGGAAGGTGAAAGTAACAGTGGTCCCCGTGGAAATCGAAACACTCGGGGCAGTCACCCTCAAACCGGGAGAGTGGCTCCAGCAGATTCCAAGAGCGACATTCGAGATCTCTGTCCAGAAGAGTGCAGCTAAGATACTGTGCAGGATCCTTAAGTTCCCAGGCCTCTGGTAGAGGACCCAAGCTTGGAGGACACATAAATATAAATTTTATATTTATGTGTGAGTGTATTAATCAAGAATAAACTATTAATGTTCACAAATGACATGCAGGAGTAATGCTTAATAAACTATGAATTATCTATGCACTTAATAATACAGGACATGTGGCCTTGTGTGTAGCAGCAAAATATTGATCTAACTCTCATAGTGTCATATTGCCTATTGTGTCTGAAGGGGCTAACACTGTCAAATCATATCCTGGATCTATTTGTACAAAGGGATTCAGAGAGAGAACAGGAAAAGACTGATAGCCTTGATCCAGGATACACTTAGATTTCCACTTCCTGCTTCCACACACATTAGTCACAGTTATAATGTGTGTATAAAGGATGAGATCACCGTCTTTATCACTGCACTTTTGTCTTTGCCTATTGACATTTTATAAAGTTTGTATGTTTTTTCCTACTTGACAGTCAGGTTTATTTTAGCTACAATTTAGTTTATACTTTATAGCCAAATGTGTGGATTATATTGAAATTTTCAGCTATATGTGCTAGTTAAATATGTCATTCCAAAACTATGAAACAGCCTCTAGTGGTGGTAACATGGCTGCGTGGCTTTCGTGTACAAAATCGAGGCATCTAGTTGCTATCGAAGCTGTGTCTGTTATTCAAATTGAGCTACATATTTGTAAATTGTAATACAAAATATCTTCACCTGACAGAGGAGGCAGTTCAGAAGTTATTGGAAATCATAGCTGTTTCCCAAATGTCCTCCCTCAAATATAAAAATCTAGTGACAAACAAAACATTTATAATATTGTGCAGGGCAAGAATCAAGAGATTTTATTTGCCATTTGTAGGTTTGAGTACATAGGAATTCTTGTGCAGAGCTCTCGAGTAACAGTGCAACAAATAAATATATACATAATTATATATACGTATGCAACAATATAAAAATAGGAAATAGCAGTGCAAGATGTAAGAAATATAGATAGAAAAATAAATGTTAAGTGTGAAAAGGATGATTTTTTTATCTGGTGCTCCTAATAAATATATATTACAGAGTGCCAGGTTAATGGAGATTGTGAACAGCAGTTATTGCACACAGTGGATATTGCACAGATAATGAAGTGTATATTGCACATGTAGATCAAACAGATGTTATTTCAATAAATAAAATGCTGCACATTAGGTTTTAGTTGTGTGAGAAATATTGCACAGTGGATTTTGGTTGTAAGCAAACTATTCACACTTCAGTTCACTCTGACTCTGCCTCGTCAGAAGGAGAAGAGTTCATACAGAGGTCCAATAAAATACATCAACTAAATGTAGATTCAATGAGAAGATCTTTTATGAGTTGATATAGAAGCAAGACCAAGTGAAATGTTTTTGTATACTCAGTATAGGTTTGAATCATTTCTATCTAAAAGATTCAATGTAAATGGGGAGTCTTCTTCACATAATAAGGTTAATTATGGAGTTCCACAGGGTTCAGTGCTAGGACCATTTCTATTTACATTATAGATGCTCCCCTAAGACGGTGTTGGTTGTTGGGCATTTCCCTTGTAGGTGCTTTTAGGTGACTTGGCATCTTATAAATAAAAGTGAATTTTATGGCCTGTGTGTGTAGGCGTGTGTGCCAGATGAAGCTGTGTTTGTAACATGCTGGAAAGCTAGGTTCATGTTTGTGGACTGTTATTTACAAGCTTGTGTTTCTCAGATGATATAATAATATTATACAAAAATACTTCCTTAATGGGCTACAGTAGTGGCTTTCAAGCATTTTGTGCTTTTCAGACCTTTTGACTGTTGGTACTTTAAATAGCACATTTGTAGCATCTGCACCTATATTTTTTTAATTCAGTAATCTCAACTTTCATGCCATCTTATTAAACCCTGTCACCTAATGCAACTCTTACCACCGCGAACTGTACGGCACTTTACCAGTGTCTCTCCTATCATCTCTTTCGCTGTGTGCATGTAAATTAAGCGGTACTTAGGAAGCACTTTTCTGTTCTTCTGCTTCTATTAAACACTCTGCAAGCTACCTTTACCTAAAGCAAACACATACAGTGCTTTTTACCTGTCTTGCACACACTTTCAGACTGATGAAAGCATCAGATACAGTATGGGGTTCACCGTCTTTCCCAAGGGCTGTTTGGACTGTGGCCTAGAGGACCTGGAATCAAACCCTTCAATACAATCAATACACCCTTATTACTTCAATAGGAATTACGAGGGTAAGCAGCAGTCAGGCACTGCTAATCAAATGCACTTGACTAACTGATCACCAGCAAGTGTGACCATCATGTCCCCGCAATTTCACTCCAAGGTCAGGCCCTGCAGCGCTCAGAGAAACCCCGAGAGCTACACTGCAGACTCCACAGGCCTCAGTTAGCATGTTAAATATTAAACTTTGTGACAGTACATTTAGAAAAAGACCTAATAAGTGTGGTTTGTTTGGAAGGGTTGCCAGCAGAAATCACATTAATTCAAGTTATTGCTGTTAAATGTGCATTTACAAGCTTCTGAATCTCAGGGTGTACTTAGTTTTTCACAGGACTGCACAGCTGATTATCAGTTAAATACCTCCACAGTGCTGCGACTTCTTTGCTCCCTCCATGGTATGCTAGCACTCCTGTGAGTGCCAGCATACCATAGCATATGGTATGCTGGCACTCACATGCCACACTAAATGTAGCATTGATATGGAATTGAAAATATTGGACCCATCTTATGTCACAAATCCTCGACCTAACGATTTGAGCCAGTATAAGACCAATATCTGACAGGATTATCAGATTTATTGCATGCAAAGCGTCATATAGCTGTGCAGTACAGGTCTCTCTTTGTTGTTGTTTATTTTGAAATGAGGTGTTTTGGCTTCATATATAAAATATCTCTCGACGCTGATGACTGCATTCTGAACCTCTCCTCCAAGACACCCAACAGCAAACTGGAGAGTAGTGTGAGCACAGGGTAGATCGCAGTCTGGAGCAGTCGAACACGTTCACACAGGCCTCCATCTGGACCCTGCTCTATTTTATCCACTACATTTGGGTTGTTGATTTATTTTTCTCTTTATGACGTATTCTGCACAATACCTATTGTAAGAGTTGCCCTTTCTGTGTGGTTGCAGTGATCATTTTGAACAGCTAACATTGGGTTTATTTGAACTTTATGCTGCGGATATTATGGACGAGATTTCTGCTTTTTGTTCTAGCGAAACCCGGCTTTATTATGCATTTTTTTGCTCGTCAGCATAAAGCAGAGAACAGGAAAGAGAGAAGAAGGAAAGAAAGAAAGCGAGAGGGTGAAGGGTGCGGAGGAGGGACATTGCTCGGAGCAAAGGTCATCAGTTGAATGACGATTTCTGGGATGAATCATCTACATGGCACAAAGCCTAGCTTGTGTCACGCATTGCCCCCTATGAGTTTGTGTGCGTTCAGGCATGCAAAGGAATTCCCCTTCAATGAATCCTCATAGCTGAGTTTGTGTGAAAGCATTTTATTGTTGCTAGGTCAGAGTACCTTCTGCCTTTATGAGCACACTCATTTAGTTTTCTTTGATGACTTTAGGACAGCACATGTGAAAGGAACCATCGCTGGCCCAGAGTTCTGCTATAGGACATAAGAAGCAAAGCAACACAGGAACTGATGTGCACTGGGAGAGCATCAGGATCAAGACAGTCGATATATGCTTAGAACAATACAATGAGGATGTAAATCTTTAAAAGATGCCCAACATGGAGTTATTTTCCAGAGCTGGAAGCAGGAAGTACTCTCTAACCACAACTTAATTCAGTAGCATGTTTATGGTTATGCCCTGATGAAGATAATGTTCATAGCAGTATGAAACTAAACTACCAGGTTAAACTGAGTTTAAATAATCTCAAACAGTTATTAGAAAAATATTTTGACTTTTGTCAAATACACAGATTTTCTTTCAGCGTTCGAGAAGAAGGTCCATTATCACTTATGTGTGTGTGTTAAATTAGAAGGTCGATATATATGAGATGGTTAGCTTAGCATAAAAACTGCAAACAGGGTGATACGGCTCGTGTAATGGCCGTGGAGTGAGGCTCAGGCAGCAGTGGCTCACTGGAGTGTTTGCTGTAGTTTCATCACCTCATGTAGAAAACAAGAAAATGTATAAAGAGTTTTAAACCGTCTGGCTCCCTCAGCGACCTGTGGCAGTGTCCCAGAGAAGCTCGCATAATAACTCCAACATTATGCCACACTTCATTCAAGTGCTTGAACTGTAGAGAAAAGGCTTTTTGTTCTATAATGTTAATAAATGATCTCAATTTAAAATGGAAGTTAAATTATGAAACTAGGCTGAGAAGAGGTTAGGGTCCACCTAGTGGACGATGCAAAGAGTGAAGCACCATTTGATAAAGAGCACAAACAGAAACCTCTCACTTTTCTTCTCTTGTTGAGCAGAACTCAGTGACTCCATCTAAACCCTCTGCAAACGTTCATCTTAAAACACAGTGCTGAATGGAAAGAAAACAAAAACAAGGGACCAAGAATAGAAAACTCGAACTCGAAAACTTGCCTGTAATGTAGTTTACCATCATGGAATATTGCCTCTTCTTTTAACAACGATCCATGAATATCTGGGAGAGCAGCTGCTGAACTTTTGGGAGAGGAATTTTGTCCCATTTACAGGATTGTAGCTGCTCAGCAGTCCCGCGTCATCTTTGTCCTATTTTCCATTTCATGATGCTCCAAATGTTTTCAGTCAGTGAACGGCGTGGACCGCAGGCAGGCCACTTCAGCACCCGGAATCTTCTGCTGCGAAGCCATGCTGTTGGAATAACTGCAGTATGCAGATATTTATTGTCTTGCTGAAATAGGCAAAAAATAAAAATAAAAGATGTCATCTTGACCACTAGCAGCGCATTCAGCACTGATGGTGTCTTGATGGGCAGGCTGCCAATTCACTGGGACTGATGCACCCCCATACCAGGTCTTCGAGCTGAGCGCTGATAAAAAGTCAGACGTCCCTCTCCTCTTCAGCCCGGAGGAGGTGGCGTCCATACTTTGAACAGTTTGCTCCAGTCCATTTTCAGTGAGCTTTGGCCCAGAGAAGACAGCTGCGTTTCTGGATCATGTTTCTTTTCTGCGTGATGGAGCTTTAACCTGCATTTGTGAGCTGTGTTCACAGACAGTGATTTCGGGGAGGGCCCAAAGACCACGGGCTTTCAGCTTTGTCCCTTTCTCCAGAGATTCCTCCAGATTCTCTGAATCTTTTGATGTGCTGCAGATAATGAGATATTCAAAATCTTTACAATTTTATGTTGAGGAATGTCATTCTGGAATTGTTGCACACTTTGTAGCTGCAGTTTGTTTGGAGCGCCTCTGCCCACCTGTACTTCTGAGAAGCTCTGCCTCTCTAAGACCCAGTTCATGAGAGCATGTTCAGGTGAAAACGGTAAACTTCTGTTGCCTTTTGGCCATCTGTTTGAACATTAGACATTTTGAGTCCCTGAAAACAGCAGTTTGAAAACAGGTTCCAGAGTGGTACATGTTGGAAACGCTCCGGCCTCCGTCTCCATCCAATCAGGGAAAATGGGAAGTAGTGTCACATGCGCGCTGTGGTCGTGACTCCTATACTCACTCGTGTCTAGAAGTGGGAGTGTCTGCACGCATGTGCATGTTGTTGCATTAAACACACACACTGCCAACTTGTGGCCTGTAGTGTTTATTCAGCATCTCTCGTGGTTCCGTGTGAACAGCGATAACTTTTATAATGTCGCCGTCTACAGTGTCGGCTATAACTCGGGAGGTAGCAGGTAACAGGTCGATACCTGGCTGCTCCAGACTGCATGCCAAAGTGTCCTTGGGCAGGCAGGATACTGAACCCCAAGTTGCTCTCCGGTGCAACCGTCAGAGTATTAATGGAAATGTTAGGAAGTATTTAGCTGGAGAAAATGTGCTTGTATGAATATGGATGAATGCAGAGTGTTGTATAAAGCACCTGGAGTGCTCCAAGTCTGCAAAAGAAGAGTGCATTTACCATTTACATACATTTCAAAAATGAAAATGTAAAAACAGTACAGTTTCCAGCAGCTTGTTCTCACATAAACAGGGCCTGAGATGCTCCTTATATATTCAACCATGTTACTGACCTCAGTCAGTTAGCCTGATTAGTTCTGAAATGTTCCTCCAGCTGTTTCTTTTTAGCCTCACTTACTTTTCCAGCCTTTCGTTCCCTCATCCCAATTTTTTTTTGAGATGTGTTGCTGCCATCAAATTCAAAATGAGCTAATATTTTCCCTGAAATAATAAAATATTTCAGTTTAAACATTTGATGTTTTCGGTGCGCTATTCTGAATAAAATATGGGTTCATGACATTTGCAAGCAAACAGGTTTGGAATTAGGTTTGTAGTTGTGTCTGTAGTTTACAGTCAGTGTCCTCCAGCCTGAGTCTGCTACTGCTGCTCTTGACTGTTTATATAAGTATGACTTATAAATGACTTTTAGACTTAACAGCTGTTAAATTAATTGGGCCACCTTTTAGGAGGAATACGTGGGATGCAGTTTGTTTCGGTGTAATCAGCATATAGAAATGATGAGGATGGAAGGACACCAGAATGGTTCCTTTACTGAACAGCTGTTGTGGTTTCCCAGGCTGGCTGGTTGACTCTATAGTCAAACCACATAATACACAGTTTAAACAGGCAAACAATGGGGCACTCTGGTTTCCAAGACGACTGTGACAGACCCACTGCTCTGTTTTTATTGCCCCATGTGCGACTGTGTGTCAGCAGCATGTTTTAATGAGACTGAACAAACTGCAGTCTCCGTTCATTCAGGGTAAAAAAGCAACACATTCACACTCTCAAGCCTTTTTTAGCCCGATGAAAGGCACTGCTGCCATAGTCGCATAAACACATGTTGATTTGTTATTTACAGGAAGAGGTCATGTGTAATAAGGAGTTTGAGCTTTGTTTGTGCAGAAATATTTCTGTAAAGATTTTCATTGTCTGAATTGAATGTCAGTGGTTGTGTTATCTGTCCTCCTACCTCTCTGCTCTCTGCGCTTTCATATTCAGGTGGTGGTTCCTACCCGTGTGGGACAGGTGTATGTGTACGACACAGTGAAACCGGACCAGGACGAATACGACGTCCCGCCCAGACTTCAGCCTCCGACTCAGCCAGACATATATGACGTGCCGCCCACCCGGCAGCAATACAGCACACAGGTCAGACTGCTCATTGTGTGTGTGTGTGTGTGTGTGTGTGTGTGTGTGTGTGTTATTCTTCTTGCTCACTGTGTTCCATTCAATCTATGAGTCACTTTGAATATTCACTCAATAATCAGTCATCACCAAATAAACGTCATACCTGGTTTTACTTTGACAGTTTCCTCAGAAATGTATCTCTTTTTTCGTTCTCTTTTAAATCTAATTTATTATCATAATCATGAAACAGAAGTTGCTATTAATCAAAAACTGTAATATTGTAAAAGAATGAAGCAGAACAGGGCTGTGTAGTGATAATGTGATAATAGTAGAGTAATACAGTGGGCACAAGAGGGTAATAGGACAGAAATAGTACCACTTAATTACAAAGTAGTTCAATTCGAATTACACTAAACAGTCATCTCAAGGTGCTTTAAATTTGATATCAGGTAATATCCATCCAGGTACCTTGTATCAACAGTGGTTATAGTTGAGTAATATTACATTTAAATTTATTTAACAACAGGCCAGAAACTGTGTGTGTGTGGGGGGGGGGTGCCTATGAAGCAAAATCAATCAGTAATTAAACTTTTGGTGACAAAATGAAACCTGCTAGTAATAAATTGGTAATTTCTGTGATTGTAATTTTTAGATACTGACGTGTGGTGTGTGAACAACTGCCTTTTTCTATTTACTTCCATGTTAATAACTTATATTATAATAAATAAATAATAAATATAATAATAAATTATATTTGTTGCTTTTAATCAATGTAACTCAAAGTTTGCAGCAACTACGAGTCTTAATGATGGCATTTTAAATAGATAATGTTATTTCTGTCCTTTTATTAATGTTTAGGTATATGACACTCCTCCCATGGTGATGAAGGGCCCCTCTAGTGGTCAAGATATATATGACACCCCTGCAAGCAGTGAGAAGAACTCACAGCAGATGGTATGGATTTAAATTTAGGAGTAATTATGCAGTGCAACGTGTGTGTGTGTGTGTGTGTGTGTGTGTGTGTGTGTGATAATATAAGACAAACTGATTATAAGTGCACCCACAGGGACATAGTTTTGTTAGTTTTACAACCTTTGCTAGACATGCTGTACATTCAGTGGGAGAACCGCACAGTCCTGAATTTATTTACCACATAACATCACACTTGTCTTTACACGATATTTCTCTCTCTGTCTCTTCAGGTCTATGACTTCCCCCCATCAGTGAGTAAAGATGTCACTGATGCTCAGCCAATCAGGGAGGAGACGTATGATGTGCCGCCTCACTTTGCCAAACTAAAGCCCCAGGTCCCCGCCTCTCCAGGCCAGTACTTGCACAACAACCTCAACAGCAACGACGATGAGCCGCCAATTCCAGAGGATGTGTATGATGTCCCGCCCCCAATCCTGACTGATAAGCATTATCATGGGGACAGGGGTGGAGCCAGCCAGGCCCCTCAGCAGATCTATGACATCCCGGCTACACTGCGTCCCAGCCAGGATGTCTACGACTTCCCCCGGGAACGGAGGAGACAGGAGAGAGGGCTGAGCAATATGTCTACGATGTCCCACCACAGGTATGACAGTTAAAGGGGCAACTTGCTTATTGCATGAAATCAAGATCCATCTCTATGCATTCAGTATAGAGACTAATGCTCTCAGTTGCACTACTGGTTTTACGAGTCTGTTACAGTGATTCTGTCATTCAGACATAGGTCACTCTTCGGTTAATGGTCTCTGTTCAGGCTGACCCACAGCACTGACAGACAGAGCCACAGTACCTCAATTTAATTCAATTACATTTTGTTTATATAGCACCAAATCACAGCAACAGTTGCCACAAGGTGTTTTTTTATCGTAAGGTAAATACCCTACAATAATACAGACAAAACCCCTATGAGGAAGCACTCTGCGTCAGTGGGAAAACTTCCTAACTTAACAGGAACAACCCTCCGGCAGAACCAGGCTCAGGGAGGGGCAGTCAGGGCAAAAGACACACTGTGGAAGAGAGCCAAAAATTAATAACTAATGATTAAATGCAGAGTAGTGTATAAACACAGAGTGAAAAGAGGTGAATGAAGAAGAAACACATTGCTTGGGGTGGTTCAGGGTCACCTGATCCAGCCCTAACTATAAGCTTTATCATAAAGAAAGTTTTAAGCCTAATCTTAAAAACAGAGAGGGTGTCTGTCTCCTGAATCCAAGCTGGGAGCTGGTTCCACAGAAGAGTGCCCTATTGGGGTGATACGGTTAATCTGACCCGTTAAGCCGTTATCTGACCTGAAAACTTCATTGTGGTAAAGACTTAACACAAAGTAGTATTTTGATTATTACTCATTTATTTCTGACTGTAATAGATGTGTAGTTTAACAGTGTTATTAATTTTAAAAATGTATTGTCGATGAGCGATGTAATCTGCAGAGATGCATGAAAGACATTCAAAGTCATATCTTGTGCATTGCTATAATGTGACGTGACTAGGTTGGACCTAATAAGAATGCCATCATAATTCATGCATGAAGCCTATACTTAACATAGTCAGAGTGCAGGAGCCAGAGCCTTTATGATTATTGTTCAGCTAACATTAGAACAAATTAGATGTCTTTATTGTCTGGGTTTAGCCAGTAAAAATAATAATAATAATCCCACTGAGATCATAATCTTGTTTACAAGAGAAGCCCGTCCAAGATAGCAGTCATACAAACTCAAAACATTTCAGATATACTACAAATACAACATAAATCACAACAAATACACAATATAAAATACGCATAACAGAAAATATTAAAACATTAAGTTTTTCAGCTCCTCAGTCCTTTTCTGTTTATTGTTGTTATTTTCTGTCTGTAATAACTTCAAAAATGTATTTTTTTATTTATGTTCTGTCTTGCTTCGTTGGGAAAATAAGATCTTCAATGCTGTTACTGATGAAACTAACACAGCTGAGTACAAAGTCAGGAAACAGGGGACTGCTGATTATGTGCGTTGTGTCTTTATCGAAATAGTCTCCACATTATTTCAGAGGTAATGTGTTTTGCAGGTTGTACGTGATGCCCAGTCAGCCAGCGAAGAGCTGTCCATGTCTTTCAAGCGGCTGTCCGCCTCAAGCACAGGAAGCACAAGGAGCAATCACTCAGCTTCTTCATTAGATATGGTTCCTGTCCGCGACACCACCTCGCTTCCTACTCCTGGCTCCGCTCCAGGGAAACCCCTCCTCTTGGAAATGGATCAGGCCATGGAACGTCTCTCTCGTCTCCAACAAGCCGTCGAGTCCAGTGTTTCTTTTATGATGTCATTCATCACAGGCAATTGGAGAAGCCCCGCTCATCTGGAGGGAAACCTCGCGGCCATTCATCAGGCTGCCGACCGGTTGCGTGCCACTGTCCGAGATTTCCTAGAATTTGCCCGGGGGGCTGTGGCAAATGCTGCTCAGGCCACAGACCGCTCGCTGCAGACCAAACTGGGCCGTCAGGTTGGGAAGATGGAGGAGATCTTCCAGAGTTTGATTCGACATAGTCAGAGCTTGGATGCTGTTTCTTGGTCACCCACCGCACTCACAGCACCAACACCAGGGGGGGATGACTTGGATCGACTAATCATGACGGCCCGAGGTATCCCTGACGATGCCAAGCAGCTCGCCTCTTTTCTCCATGGTAACGCTTCACTGCTCTTCAAAAAGACCGCTCGCCAGCAGCAAATGCCCCTTCCTCCTATCCCAGGGGAGCTTAGTGGTCACATGACAGGATCTGGAAGTGGAAGCTATCAGGGAGGGGAGAAAGTGAACATTCAAGTCACGGCCCCTTCCTTCTCCACCAAAGTTTACTGCTGCAGAAGAGGAGGAAGGTGTGGAGCGACCATATGAGACCACAGAGGAAGGATGGATGGAGGACTATGACTATGTACATCTACAGGTACACACACGTAGCAAAGATTTAAGCTGTTTATTATAACATGAATCACATTTTAGCTCCTCAGCATGTCTGCATGTTTATATTATCGCACATTTAAGACACCAGAGCTCCCAGCCCAACACTCCAGAGCCTCCAGATACATCCTAACCTCACACTGAATCGTGAACTCATTCAGAGAAATGTGCTAAAATATCTGCTAATACTTTAGCTCAAGGAGGCTGGTAGTACAGCTATTACAGTGAGCACGATAAGCAGTAAGTGTCCCATAAGCCCTACTGCTTCAGGTCCTCAGGTCTGGTCAGCTGGCCGTGACGATTTCAGCCACCGTCAGGTCACCTGTGCACTTCTTCCACATTTAACAGGTCGACTATAAGGACTTAAAAGCCTGAAATGCTAAAGCTCCACTGTAATTGTAGCTTCAGCTGGTGCATCCATGTGTCTGTATGGAGCATCTTTTCTCCACGTTCCTGTGATGCTCCATGGTAAACAGGAGCACCAGAGGGACAGCTGCTGAGACACCCCTGCGCAGTGATTACACATTGATTTTGACCAGATGAAAAGCGATGTTAAGTACACGGGTTACTTTGTTTTACTGTGTTAAATGTTGGCATAAACACCAGTAACCCCCCCCCCCTGGTAAATCAGATGATTTGAGACGAAGCATCTGGAACAGTTTTTGCAAACTGTCATTAAACAGTTAAAATAATACAAAGCTGTAGTAAGACTGTACACACACATACCACGAGATGTTTTTAAATTGGCTATGGTGTGTGTGTGTGTGTGTGTGTGTGTGTGTGTGTGTGTGTGTGTGTGTGTGTGTGTGTGTTGCTGATCTGTCAGGGAAAGGAAGAGTTTGAGAAGAATCAACGACAGCTGCTGGAGAAAGGCAACATTATCAGAAACAAGACACAACTGGAGCAGCAACAGGTACATGTGTGTGTGTTTGTGTGTCTTTGTGGGTCTGTTTGCTTTGCTTTATTGTCTCCTCCGCCTTAGTAAATGCTAAACAAACTGTTTACAGCAGTTTTCTACTCTGAGAACTCAGATTCAATTCAATTCAATTTTATTTATATAGCGCCAAATCACAACAAACAGTCGCCTCAAGGCGCTTTGTATTGTGGGTAAAGACCCTACAATAACACAGAGAAAACCAAACAGTCAAAACGACCCCCTATGAGCAAGCACTTGGCGACGGTGAGAAGGAAAAACTCCCTTTTAACAGGAAGAAACCTCCAGCAGAACCAGGCTCAGGGAGGGGCAGTCATCTGCTGCGACCGGTTGGGGCTGAGTGGAGAGAGACAGGACAAAAGACATGCTGTGGAAGAGAGGCAGAGATTAATAATAATGATTAAATACAGAGTGAAGTATAAACAAGTAAATAAAGGTGAATGAGAAGAAACAGTGCATTATGGGACCCCCCTCAGCAGCCTAGGCCTATAGCAGCATAACTGAGGGGTGGTTCAGGGTCACCTGATCCAGCCCTAACTATAAGCTTGATCAAAAAGGAAAGATCTGTTTCTGCTTTAAGCCACATTTACCCAGTTGCACACAGTCAGACAGCGCTTTGATCCATGACTTTAAGACAAGCTGTGGTTCAGGATCTTGCCTAAGGACACTCCAACATGCAGAGGACCAGAACACTGACCTTCTAATAAGTGGATGAGCTGCCTCCTACCCTTTAAGCCTGTCCAGCACTTTCCTTTATTAGTTCTTATACTTCAAAATCAAAGTAGATGACAGTAAATAAATAAATAGTTTGACAGATGACCTGCAAAACCTGCTGACACACAACTGTACATTTGTTATAAAGCTATTATAACTATGGGTGAACCTCTTTTTACAGTCATTTGGATTCATGCTACACAGGTACAGTTCAGGTTAGCAGGGTGCGATTTGGTCTATATGTCCCTGGCTCTGCTACCCCCACCACACCCCACCACACCAGATTTGTACTGTTGCATCTCTACAACACAAACATCAATCAAATCAGAAACTCACAGTGCTCCCGATCCCATGGTGACAGTGAGTACTTCTACTGCTACGGAGTTTCCTCCCGTCCTGTCTGCACAGCTGCAGATGTGGGTAAAAGAAGGCAATGCACTGCAGGAAAGCGGGAAAAGGCAGCGCCGCTTGATATGTAGAAACTTACTATACGGGAATATTTAGGCTCCCAACACAACACGGATTGCAGTGCAAACTCTGTTACTGACTATGCAAAATTTTTTAACTGTAACCCACACTGATCTTTTTCACACATATTTGTACAGCACTTTACTCTGTGCACTTTTATCTACCTTGCATGGATGCCTGCAGCCAATTTAGAATCACCTGTTAGCCTAGCATGCCTGACTCGTGGGAAGAGGCCAGAGTACCCAGAGGAACATGAACGTGGTAGAAGGAAACACGGAACTGGTGCATGTTTGAGTTTTTAAATTATTTGCTCATGCCAAATTATCAAAAAAGTAAAATGTGCGTGTCCAGAGCGCAGAGCTTTGTGTGACCGAGGGTTTATGGTTCATATTGTGAGTGACTGAGAGCAGGAAGTGAAGAACTTTTTATTGACTAATTAAAAAAAATTAAAAGTAAATTCCAAATTGTTGTCATTGCATATTGTGGTTATTAACTGTGTCCTTCCTCTTCATCGTCTTCCAGATCAAACAGTTTGAGCGGTTAGAGCAGGAAGTCAGTCGGCCAATCAACAACGACATGACCGGCTGGGTCCCATCCCCGCAAAACCCTCTGGCCAACTACCTGGCCCAGAACGGCTCTGGAGGCCCGCCCTCTTCCAAATTGTGCCATGTTGACCGGCAGCTCCTCCTCTTCTATCAAGAGCAATGTGAGCAGAATGTCACCACGGTGACCAATGCCATTGATGCCTTCTTTACTGCTGTCAACTCCAACCAGCCACCAAAGATCTTTGTGGCACACAGCAAATTTGTCATTCTCAGCGCACACAAGCTGGTTTTTATTGGCGACACGCTGTCACGCCAGGCCAAAACTCCAGAAGTGAGGGCACGGGTAGCCCAAAGCAGCAACACCCTCTGTGAAAAACTCAAAGACATTGTGATCAGTACGAAGACAGCGGCGCTTCAGTATCCTTCCCCCGGAGCAGCCAGAGAGATGACTGAGAGGGTGAGGGAGCTTGCAGGGTGTACACAGCATTTAAGGATGGTTCTGGGACAGCTGTTAGTGATGTAGGGGCTGCGGGAGAGGAGGAAAACAAACCAAACAGTAGTGGAGCCGCAAATCTTCCCAGTAACACTGGGTGGACCACCCTCTATACCCCATGCAGCACTAGGTAGGAGAACCTGGAGTTTGCTGGATCACAAGTGCTGCAGGAGGTTGGAGTCCCATGTGCCTCTACAGGATGAGGCTCTCTATCTCTTACACTCCCGACATGCATGGAAATCCTGTGCGATCCTGTCCGCGGGGTCTGGGACCCTATCTCGGGCTGGGAACACCGATCTTACTTCCATCCTTTGCTTCCTCCCTGTGCTGCCTTTCACTGGGACCATTCCTCTTTTATCCCATCTTCCACTCTGCACTTTTTATTCTAAATGAATTGAAATTAACATTTTATCTTCAGTGGGCTGGGCCAAAGGCTGTAAAATAATCAGTGTAAATATTTAAGTTACCTATGTATTCAGAAAATCAGAAAAAGAAGACTGTAGAACGTGCAGTACATACACAGAAGAAAAGATGGGAACATAACTGTAGTTTTTAGACATAACAGCAGTAATTGTCATATTGCTATACCGTATAATTAATATGTAAATGGCTCTGATTCTTGATCCTAATATAATTATTGTTATGGATGTGTAAATTTCAGATGATATGTATGGCTCTATGTTGTAGAAAATCTGAATTCTTTTCCATCCCTGATAAAGGCACACTTTCCAAAATCCACACACGC
This sequence comes from Pterophyllum scalare, assembly GCA_024447675.2. Lineage (NCBI taxonomy): Eukaryota > Metazoa > Chordata > Actinopteri > Cichliformes > Cichlidae > Pterophyllum > Pterophyllum scalare. The sequence goes on along the minus strand of JAMQGT020006408.1, from coordinate 6,615 downwards.
ACACATGTGCCCGGTGTCGCCCCAGTGTGTGTGTGTGTGTGTGTGTGTGTGTGTTTGAACAGTGTGTGGCTCACTTAGCTGATTTCAGTCCCCCGAGCATGCAACGCTGCTGCCAGAACATGCCTCCATATCTGTGCAGCTGTAGTACTGCAGATGCAATTAAAGATGATTTCCCTGCCATCTGAGATGTTTATTTTTATTTTATTTTATTTTATTTTTGAAAACTGTATGTATTTTTAATAGGCATGTAAAAGTAAAAAGGAATGAAAGAGTTTAAAGACGGCAAATGCAATTAAACCTGTATTTCTTTTTCCTCTGGCCTGGTGATATTGTGTATTTTTTATTAAATAGTTGAAAATGGTGTGCGGTGTCTGACTCAGTGCTGGAGTTACCTGAGAAAATGCAGGCGGTTTGACAGGTATCTGTTTTGCCATCATTTCCTAACTAATAACCAAAGATTTTCGCAGCATACACAGAAACTAAACTCTGCATCAGTTTTTCAGCGAGAGAAGGCGACGGATCAGAACCGTAACCCAAAATTATTTTGGTTTCAACCTGCTGCCAGATGCAGCAGTCTGATTGGTCAGATTTGTTTCTTCGCGTGCAAAAGTAAGAAATCATTCCTATTCCTAGGAGTATTTTGATGATGATTCACAGGCGCCCCCAGCTGCAGTGTGTGATCGCAGAGCATTATGAAGGTGCAGCCTTTGTGCAAAACAACATAAAATCCTGGAGAACCACTTGCAGTTCAGATCTGTCAGATCCAGTGCTGATGTTTTACCTCCAACTGTAAGCTCAGCTTTCTGGCTGAAATGAATGTTTATAGAGGAGTTCATATAATAAACTACAGTTGACATGTAACATGTATGGGGACTGCAGATTTCAGTCAGAATTATTCCAGACGACAGGGCGGAAGTAAAATACATTTTAAGTTTTGTTCGTCACGATGCCTCTAAGAAAATAAAAGTCAGAAATTTCAGATGAAAAGAATAACCCACTGTCTCGGCTGTAGGAAATTACTGTCTCCACAGACGTATTTCTGGATTCCAGATTATTCAGAGCAGATTAATTTCCTCTCTGGCGAACCTACAGTTCAGATTACTTTCTCTCAGAAAGCTACAGTAGTGCGTGTAAACAAAAAAAGTTTGTTTTGTTATGTTTCTGCCAATGCATCTTTTTCTCTATTTCTAATTTTCAACTTAAGAAATCATCCATCCATTAGCCTGATGTAGTTGGCACCACAGCTACCAGAGGCTGGCGTGCCCCTGCCAGTCCAGAAGCATCCCACTGTCTTTGTTGCTTGTGCTCCCTGGGTGGGAGCCTGGGTGAGACGACAGACGCAAGAAAGAAAGAAATTCAATTCAATTTTATTCATATAGCGCCAAATCACAACAAACAGTCGCCTCAAGGCGCTTTGTATTGTGGGTAAGACCCTAGAAAGAAATGTACGTAGATGATGAAAACTGAAACAGAAAATAGGCTCAGTGAGCGTTACATACTTGCATTATTACGGGGCATGCCTGTGGAGACGGAGACAGTCTTACTTACCTTATACACAGCTAAGCTAACAAAACTAGTAACTACAACTGGGAATGTGATGCTAGCATTTACATGGTGCTTTTCAAGTCTAGTGAAAAGTACAGTGACATAAAGAACTTGAGTTGATGTATTGTGACTTACTTTGAAATGCTGGGAAAAGGCTTTAAAAAGAAACTACTTAATGGAATCTATTCACTTCCATTCTGTTTTATTTATTAATTACATTCGTGTTCTTTATCCATGTTAGAGGATTGTTTTTTTTGCATTTAACTTCCTGCTGTTTGATGGGAGATTGTGAGATGTTCCTGGTTAAAACCGACAAACCTGATGTACCTGCTTAAACTATTCTAATTGTACGCTTCCCTGTGAGCCACAACTTTCATGTCTTCATAAAATTTTAGTTTAGCTCATTTTTTTACACATTGAAAATGCCTGCCATAAACAGGACCAATGTTATAGTGTATGAGAGGGAAGAAGCCTGAAATGCTTATTCAAAGACCTATAACACAAACGTGTTCAACCCCAGGAGGAAATTAAACACAATACTGAAGCTCACCGATAAGTATTCTCAATAATGCTGAGCGAGATGAAAGCAAGACAAATGAGCTCGCATCAGCACCATGAAAATAAAATAAAAACAGAGATGACACTGAACAGCCCTGAAGGTAACCTGTGAGAGAAATGATTCTGTCGGGGAAATCTCCGCATGGGCTCAGGGACACCGGAAATCACACAGTTCACAGAGTGCAGGTTAAAGCTCTATTACAAAAAGCAAGCATGTGGCCACGATCCAGGAACAGCGCAGTCTTCTGTGGGCCAAAGCTCATTTATAACAAACTGAGGCCAAGTGGAAAACTGTTCTGAGGTCAGATGAATCCAAATCTGAAATTCTTTTTGGAAAACACAGTTCTCTGGACTAAAGAGGAGAGACACCATGCAGCCTAAAAACCTGCAACTCTGATGGTATAAGGTTATTATAAGGTTATGGTATTAGTCCCTAATTTCCTAAACTGCCAGCTCGCGCATCTGGAAAAGTACCATCAGTGCTGAAAGGTATACAGAGATTTTAGAGCAACCTTTTCCCGCTTGATAATCTTTTTCTTTTATTTATCCATTTATTTAATTATTCACATTAGTCTCCATGTACTGTAACAATGCCCCCGGCAGCCACAGGCAGACAGAGAAAGGCCCAGGAGACCCGTTTCATCCGCAGCTCCCCGACACTGCAGACCCGTACTGCAGACCACACATGCTGATGACGCCCACATGTCCACCCCGGCAGAAGGAGGCCCTAGATGACGCCTCCACAGCCAAAGGGCAAGAGCACCAGAGAACCAGAGGCAATGGGCAGCTGACCCCGCCAGAGGTTGGCCATCCCAGGTTCCCATGATGCACTGAGTGTCTCTTCTTCACTCACTTCTTTTTCCCCTCCCTGAGGATGGTTCTGCTGGAAGTTTCTTCCTATTAAACAGGATTTTTTTCCTTCCCACATGTTAAGGAGAGAAGTGCAGAAGGACAGCTGGCTGTGGTGAACACATAATTCAAGAAGAGGGAGGAATATAGGATAATGCTGGGGTTTTATTTTTTACCCAAAGAATAAAATGACAAATGGACAAATGTTTAAAAGTAAATCCAGGAAGTTAATTAATAAGCAGTGGATCAACCAAATAATAAACAATTAAATAATACATTAGACAGAGAGCAACAGATAGAAAGTGCCAGACTAACTTCTCAGTTTCAGTGCACCTGATCTTGGAGGTTCGGCCACAGTACGTACAATTAAAACATCCCCAACATCACCATGTTCTGTTATTAATCTGGACAAGATTGCTCTGATTAAATTGAAACATCAGGGAAGAAGAGGTGCTTTTTGGCTCTGTCGCTGATGAATCTGGGTCATGAAAAAATAACTTGGACAAGACCAAATGACGAATGCTATTCATGCAGCACCCAGACTCTGTTTACATGGAGATAGTGGCAGTGTAACATTGTTATGTTTAGCTTACAGCAGTGCTCTTCTGGGGAGGGAGCCACAGGCAATGCTGAGCAGGGCTGTGGCTCCCTCAACAAGCTTTGCCCACATGTACATGTGACTCCTTCTGATTCTTTAATAGATTAAATGTTATCATTTTTTAATTAAAGTGTTTCAGGTGTCTTCCGTCACAAACAAATCACGCGACCTCTCAGTAACAATTCAATTCAATTCAATTCAATTTTATTTCTATAGCGCCAAATCACAACAAACAGTCGCCTCAAGGCGCTTTGTATTGTGGGTAAAGACCCTACAATAATTACAGACAAAACCCAACAGTCAAAACGACCCCCTATGAGCAAGCACTTGGTGACGGTGGGAAGGAAAAACTCCCTTTTAACAGGAAGAAACCTCCAGCAGAACCAGGCTCAGGGAGGGGCAGACAGGTGGACTACATCTTATGCAGAAGGTGCAATCTGACAGCGATAACAGACTGGTGGGAGGGAAGACTGTAGTTTGGCAACATTTGATGATTAATAATAATGCCTTACTCTTATATAGCACTTTTCAAGACACCCAAAGACACTTTACAATTTCAAGCACCTTGGGGCAGTCTGACAGAGGCGTGGCTGCCAATTCGTGCCTACAGCCCCTCCGACCACCACATTCACTCTTTAGGCAATGTGGGTTAAGTGTCTTGCCCGGGGACACAATGACAGCACACACTCAGACAGGGACTTGAACCAGCAACCCTCCAGTTGCAAGGTGAGCTCCTACCCACTGCGCCACTGACAATGTCTTCACGATGACTGTAGACATCAAGAAGAGGAAGTGAGTGAAGACAGAGGCAGAGGAAGTTGAAGAAGGAAGAATGTTGCACAGAGTTCAGGAAGGAGTTGAGAAAGGCTCTGGGTGGTAAGGAGGAGTTACCAGATGGTTGGGAAAGTTCAGCTGTAGTGCTGAGGTGCTGAGGAAAACTGCCAAGAAGGTGTTTGGTGCATTGTCTGGACATAGGAAAGAAGACAAGTAGACTTGGTGGTGGAATGAGGAAGCACAGGAGATTATTCAAAAGAAAAAGTGGGATGGATGGAGGACAATTAGTGAATCAGGAAGTGCAGAAGATTAGTAAGGATGAAATGAGGGCAGCTATGAAGAGGATGAAGAGTGGAAAGGTGGTTGGTCCAGATGACATCCCTGTGGAGATATGGAGATGTCTAAGAGTGAGGGTAGTGGACTTTTTAAAACTAGACTATTTATCACAGTCTTGGAGAGTGAGAGGATGCCTGAGGACTGGAGAAGAAGTGTACTGGTACTAATTTTCAAGAACAAGGCTGATGTGCAGAGCTGCAGTAACTACAGAGGGACAAAGCCGATGAACCGCACCACGAAGACATGGGAAAGAGTTGTTGAAGTTAGGTTTAGAAGGGTGATCATTGATGAGCAGCAGTATGGCTTCATGTTGAGAAAGTGCACTACAGATGTGATGTTTGCTTTGAGGGACAGCCCAGGCTGAGCCTTTTGGAGACGATGCTAGAAAAGTGAGGATATATTGGACAAAGGATGTTGAAGATGGAGGTGCCAGGTGCAGGAGGAGAAGAGGACGACCTCAGAGGAGGTTCATGGACGTAGTGAAGGACATGCAGATGGTTGGTGTGTCAGAAGAGGACGTTTGGGAGCAGATGAAAGAAGATTATTTGTGATATTCTTAATGGATTGAATGATAAATGATTATAGCCTATTTTAATTAGCTGATTCTGATTTACTGCTCACAGCTTTGCTGCTGGTTCAGTCTCGCCTTTCATTATCTTTGTTTCCACTTCAAACAGCAGGCAACTTTGTCAGGAAGTGCACTCCACTACATTTTTAAAAGCTCTAGTTATTACTAATCATATTTCATTACAATTTTCTATAATCCATTTGTCTGGGGAAATGTGCTTAGTTTTACATGTTTTTGATAAACTGAAAAATGAAGTAATGTATTTCTTCATGAGATGGGAAATTTGAAAGCATTCTTGGATCAGCTGGAAAATGTCACATTGCTAACAAAAAATTAGGCTGTTTTTCAGACTGTTGCTGCTACAAATGTAAGGGATGTAGGCAACTAGGACAGGGAGAAGTGTCATGGCCCCTGGGTCTATGTACCTTAGTTTTTTAGTATAATTTGTATTCCATTCTTGTCTCCCTGTTATCTGTGATTGGTTTCAGCTATGTTTCCACCTGTCGTGTGCGGTGTGTTTTCGTTCTTTTGTTTATTTCCCTGCAGCTTACTTCTGTTCTTGTTAATTTTTTGAGAAGGCTTAACGCTGCAAAGAGTCTGTTTTCCCGAGTCCTGCATTGGGGTCCTAACCCTGCCTGCCACACAGCAGTGTTATGACAGGATGCTGGAATGACCGTCCTAACACCACAGCCATAACCTACTGTCTAATATGACTCTGAAACTGCAGTTCAATTCAGTTTTATTTATATAGCACCAAATCACAACAAACAGTCGCCTCAAGCTGCTTTACTTTCACTTGCAATCCTGAGTGAGTGGAAACAGGATCCAAACAAACTTCAACAAGTCTGTTTTCAAACTTACAATTAAGAAGTAATTTCTGATCATTTAAAGATCATATGTACATACGTATCCTTATTCAAACAGGTTTGCTCTACATATTTTTTATTCATTGCACTTCTATAATTGTTATGCTTCTCATACGTGTTTAAGAAGCCTACTTCCTGAAGAATCCATCCATCCATCCATCCTCTTCCATTATCTTCCACTTATCCAATTCAGGGTTGCAGGGGGGCCTATCCCATAGGATGGTACACCCTGGACAGGTCGCTACTGTGTCGCTGGGCTAACATAGAGAGACAGACGACCAGTTTACATATTCTGTATTCTTTAAGAAATGGTGGTGCTCTTCAGTTTTGTGCTGTTACCAGATGTTTCACATAGTTTGTAATTTAAAATTCTCTTACAAATTTGTAAGAGAAGCCACTTTTAAGTAACATTAGTATATTCACAAGACAGCGAACATTTGAAAATATCCTTTTCTAACTCATAAGTCAATCACATAGCAGCATGGTCGAAACGACCTGCTGACGGTCGAACCTGAGCATCA
>JAMQGT020006407.1:0-13608 GCA_024447675.2 Pterophyllum scalare | reverse complement strand
ATTGCTACACCACATTTTTGTTTTCTCTTACCTCATACTTCATTCTAGTCAGTAGTGTCTTAGATTTTGTCCCACATGAGGACATGCTTTTTGTCTTCCACAACTTGAGGTCAAATTATGTCACACTCTGCTAATTGCTTATTTTGTCTCATAAACTGCTGCTTGGTGGACATTTATAATATGTCTTCTTTCCATCCAATCTTTTCTCTCACTTTCCTCTTGCTGTGTTTTCGTTTTCTGTCTCCCTGCACCTCTCAACCATCATAAATCGTGTCACTAGATTCATCCTCTCTTCTGTCCCTCTCTGTGTGTCTTTACTCTTTGTTTGTAGCAGTAAAGAACAATCCATTCTTTTTAAAAGAGACACCAGAGAAATGGAAGTACACGCTCTGTCGTGCTATATGTATGCACCACACACAAACACTCACTCACAAGGAAAGGCATCATAATCATGGGACTGTCACGGACTCAGCAAGAAAAGAGAGAGAGGAAGAGAGAGAGATGGATGTTTACTTTCTTCTGGGCTTCCGCCTCTTTGATTGGACAGATGAATGACTTCATTGTGTGTGTGTGTGTGTGTGTGTGTGTGTGTGTGTGTGTGTGTGTGTGTGTGTGTGTGTATTCTCTTTCTCTCTTTTCTTCTTTTGTTTTTACATGGGAGAAAAAAGGGCCAGAGGAAGAGGTGGAAAATAAAGAACGAAAACAGAGAGAGAGAGAGAGACACTAGAGTGAGGTAAGCAGTAAGTATTAACTGACAAGGGAAGTAGAGCGAAAATAATAAAAAAAATCACCTTAAAACACAGAGGCTCAAGAATACCTAACTAATGAGTAGGTTACACAACCACCATTGCTTGGAGCATTCAAAGGAATTCCTAAGGGATGATCCCATAATTAGAGCAGATGGCACAGGAAGTTTATTCAGGTGGCCTTTTTAAACACGACTGACTACCTTCTGTACTGTATGACAGACAGCCCAGCACAAAAGATACTTTAGGTGTTTTCCACTGATAGTTCAAGACTTCAAGATTATGCACAACATTCCCTTTAGTAAATATCGGCTCTCTCAAAATTTCAGATACTAGTAAAAGAAAACTGCTTTACAAGCTTTCATTAATTTTATGTGAGCATTACACATAAAAAAAACCTCTGGTTTGAAATCAAGGCAGCACATCGGACACCCAAAACTACTCTCTGGGACAGAGGCAGGAAGCAGATGGCCTTCCTTCACCCTCCGTGTGGGATCATATACTCTCTATAAGCCCATTAACACCTACAGTACAGTAGCCACGGTTGCACAATGTGCATGAAACCACTGTTGAACATCTTTAATTCAGGCCCCATTGTTGTCTTCCTCGCTGAACACAAACAAAGTCACACTGAGGCTGGGTGAAGCCATTAGTTGTAAACTCAAGAACAGTATTAAAACCCAGTTGAAACCATGCGGTTTTAAACTGCCTCCCCTCACCATGTTTTTGGAATCGACTTCCAGCTGCTCCACAGCCACTAATGGCACCTTGGGCCCACATTGCTGTTTTAACACTGGCCAAGTTGCAGCCCCCTCCTGCCTGTTAGAAACTAAGGAGGTTTTGCGACTACTCGAACAAATGATTTTAGTCCATATTATGAGCAATAAAAAGACACCCTGCTGAGTGTCCTGAACATTGTGCTCATGCACATGAGCAGAATCTTAGAGTATGTTGACAGTAGTTTTTTTCAAAATGTGTTCCCTCTATAGATTTAAGGAAATCCACAAAGATGTTGGGTAATCCAAAGGAAGCCATTAATACAATTTTTGAAATGGTGCAAATGTGCAGTGAAGTGTAATACTTTACTTCTTACTTACTACTTACTTTCCTTTGGCTCCAGGACTAGCTGGGGTTGAGGCTATTTTTTCTTTTGCTTTTGTTACTCATAAAATACCTGCCAGTCATACGGTCACCTCCACGTAATACTGTAATAGTGACACAAAATTACAAATACGCAGAAAGTGCTTGTGGTGTTTTTTAGGTAGTAATGCACGTTCAATTTACTTTTATTTACTAAAGACAGCTGCAGACAGCTGTGTACTCAGTCTGTGTAAAAATGTTCAGATAATAATGTGCAGAAATTCACTGACAGTCGGTGCATTTCCAATATTATGGCACAGAACAGAATTAATGAATAATTGGATAATGAAGGATTTGGATGTAAAAATAAAGACAATCTTGCATAAATGAGAAGTTACAGGTTATCTGATGACAGACATTTAATAGCCATTATGCACAATGAATATAACCCAAGACGCTGTGTATGAATAGCCTGGGAAAAAATGAATATGTGAAATGGCAGAGATCTTTGTATTCACCTTGTGTTTATTTTTGAAGGGACCTCACTCTATTTCTTACTCTATCAATGACATCATCTGAGAGAGGGGGCACCTGCAGATAACCTTTGATCTTGCACTGCTGTCAGTCATACAAAATGTCAGGGTTTAAAGCTGGCTGTGTGTGGTTGGGGGGGGAGCTGTGGGTCAGAGGTGGGGGGATGATAGCAATCAGAGAAAAAGTAACTTATGACAATCCAATTCAATACATAGCAGTGGAAATAAGAAACTTAGTTACAGTATGTTTTCAGACTGCAGTATATAGTAATGTTGGATTGCATATTACTGAAAGATATTTTGTTCACCTGTGTACGTGGAAGAGGCTAAATCTGCAACAAATTGTATTAATAATGGTATTCTTCAAGAAAGCACAAGGCACTGTGTGTTTCTAGTTGGTAAATGTTCCCAGGAACCCCTAGGGAAACAAGTTTACGTAAAGGCTGACTCACAGACACTGGTTTGTTACTCATCATGATGTGTAACAATTTTGGTTCAGTACCAAAAAAAAAAAAAAAATCCTTTAAATTATATTTGAGTCTCACTTGGACATAAATTATATATTTGTAATTGTCTGCACTGGTCTCGTTGTCATGTTGGTTACTCATTTAAACAGCATGTATCCCTGAAACCTGCGAGCTTGACATAAGAATAAATGCTTCCATGTATGTATTCATGTGTGCATGTGTTAATTAATATTTGAACCATCTGTGGAATAGAGGCACGGCACATCTGATGTCAATACATCTCAATAACTTTTAGTAACAATCATTTCCCTGGGCTGAACATGTTGAGACAGAAGCTCATTTAAAAACTTGTCAAGTAACTGAAGTACATCTGTCTGAATGGAGCCAGATTGCCATCAGTAGATCAGTGAAGGTACTGCAAGGGGACAAAGCTCCATTTTTTTTCCTCCTTTCCCTCTGTTTTACCTCCAGTAAAGCACTTTGAGCTGCCTTTATGTTTGCACTTTACAACGAAACTCTGAAGGTACTGTAAGGAAGAGAAGAGTGTTTGGTTTCTTCTGCTTTCCCTTGTCTGTTTTATACATGCCTCTAACAAGAACAATACAATTAATTTTAACACCCAGATGCAAAAAGTTGTGTTTCAACGATACTTTCACAATTCCATTTTTTTTTTCTGGCCATGCAGTGTTTGCTTGTCAAGATCATTATGTCAACCTTAGAAAAGAGGAACAACAATGGCTAAATTTGCAGCCAATACTTTTACAAGTTAAATCTTAACAGATGTGTGAGCAAAGGAATGGAAGACTTTCTGAAAGTCTTTGGAATGTCAAGGACCATAGCAAATTAAGATCAAAACATGAGATAGGGCTTTCCTGTGTGACTACCTGTGTCTTATTCAATAGACAGAAAACAACGGGTAATGCTGTAGGGAAAGGATTGGATCTAGTCTTCAGGGAGCTTAGAGAGCAAATCTATCCACCATGCAATTTAGTGATCAAGCTTTTGGCTAGTCAATATGTTATGAAACAAGACAAATGTCTCCTTCTGTCAAACATGCTTATTTTAAGAAACCAAAACTATATAGCTTGTGTAGCTTGACTTGGCTGTGAATTTTAACAAACCTGGCAAAAACCAATTGAAGTATCTACAGAACTAAAGAGAAAGAAAAATGTCAGTACAGAGGTAGAACTTGGCTCACACTAGTGGTTACAGAAAAGACCAAGAAAAAAAAATTCCTAGGTCATTCTGTGACACTGCCTATAATTAGTTCTTGCCAAGCCCTAAAGGACATAGTACAGGGAGGAGTTTCCCAGAGTGCAGATGACCTCATGCTGTCACGTGCAGTGACAGAAGACATGGCATCATCTCCTAGCAGTCTCATGGAGAACCCACACGGACATGGGGAGAACATGTATACTCCACACAGAAAGGCCCCGGCCAGATGGCGGAGTCTAACCCAGGGCCTTCTTGCTGTGATGCAACAGTGCTCACCACCACGCCGCCATGGCGCCCCACACTGGAGACCAATAACTAAATTTAAAAAATGGGACTTTGCATGGCAAACAGGGCAGAAATGCTAAAACATAGCAGTCCATTTCACTGTGCCATTAACCCTAGATCTAGTGGTAGAGTGTTGTACAATAATATACGATGTAAAAATACTGTATGGCTGTTCCTAATCTTAGAATAGGCTCAATGTTGGGGTAACACCTTTTTTATGTATATTAGTCTCAGAGTGTTATCTTCAGCTCATCTGCCATTTAGAAATGAATAACTCTAAACTGCATTAAGGTACCATACAAATAAAATGTGATGGACTCAGGAACCATTTGAAATCAGCCATAGATTTTTCTAACTGTCTTTCTTTATACTCATGGAGTTTTAGTCTTTATGACTGTCATACACACCACTTTACTGTAATACTAGGGCTGTGGACCACAGTGTGCACCTACTAAGGCTTAAGTTACTGTCTATGAGTTTTGCCAGCGCACTAGATAATAAAGCCGGCCACTGGAAAGCCACAAGTTTCAGCCACAATACAACAGTCTGCTGAAAACCAAGATGTTGCGGTAGGCTGTATTAAGTGAAGTTGGCTTGCCTAACAGCCAGCATCACAAGTTATGGACTTTCAGAGGTAGATTTCTGTTTAGATCACATATGAAACAAATACTTGCCCCTTTCTGATTTTCTTTTCTTTTCTTTTCTTTTCTTTTCTTTTCTTTTCTTTTCTTTTCTTTTCTTTTCTTTTCTTTTCTTTTCTTTTCTTTTCTTTTCTTTTCTTTTCTTTTCTTTTCTTTTCTTTTCTTTTCTTTTCTTTTCTTTTCTTTTCTTTTCTTTTCTTTGAAACCTATCTGGCCCTCTGTGAAAAATTGTCCCTATAGCTCAAAAAAAAAACATAATGAAGAGACAAAATGAAACAAACCAAAAGTTTTGGAGTGGCCTAGTCAAAGTCTTAAATCAGACTGAGATGCTTTGGCATGACCTTAAACAGGCCGTTCATGCTCGAAAACCCTTCAATGTGACTGAACCAGAACAATTCTGCAAAGAAGAGTGGAGCAAAATTCCTCCACAGCAACGTGAAAGACTCATTGCCAGTTATCACAAACACTTAATTGCTGTTCTTGCAGCCAAAAGTGGCACAACCACTTATTAGGTTTAGGGGGCGATTTCTTTTTCATACAGGGCCAGGTTGGACTTGATGGCTTTTAAAACACTGCATTTTGTATTTCCTCAAGTTATCTTTGTCTTATATTAAAATTGATTCGATGATGTGAAGCATGGAAATGTGACAAATATGCAAAAAAACAAGAAATCAGGAAGGGAGTAAATACTTTTTCACAGCATCGTAATGTGTAAACATTTGTGTTGGGCAGCAGAAGAACTCTGATTGCTCATGGACATTCACACTAAAGGCTAATGCATATACATATTTTTATCTTCAGGGGTAAAATTTATCTGACATGGTTCAATCTGCTGGTGCACTGAAACCCTGAAAGGTCACAGCTTTGAAAAAGAGGGAGTACTGGACACAAGGCTTCCTCCCCTAGCAATTAATCTGCCATCCAAGCATCAGTATAAACACAAACATGCATAGTCTCCCTGCAGCTGTTTAAATTGTGCATTTCCATGCAGTGCATAAAAAGACATCGAATCACACCTGTTAGCACCGGCAGCAACGGCCAACTCTCACCGACAACTTCCTTTTGGCCATCATCACCTCTCAATCGCAGGAGCACTGTTCAAGCAAACAGTCTATCAGCAGCGCCTTGGAGGGCTCTGCCGTACACCGTTAGTGTCAACAACCTTTCCACATCCCCGGTGATTACTCGACAAAAGGCTCTGATTGTTAATAGAAGCTTGTTTATTAGACTGTGAGCCATCAGTTGGGGATAACTTTATGTTTATAATATTGGGCATAAAGCAATGCCGTACATGATGCTTGAGTGCAAGTTGCACTGTTGTAGAGCCAGTATGTTATTATTCTTTGATAGGTGGGTTTGAACATTTAAATGAGGCATGCATTTGGCTCTATTACATCAGCTCAATCATTTTACTGTAGGTGTAAAAAAGATTAGAAAATATTGTTCATATTCTGAGCATGTGTTTGACCTGTTTAGGACTAGAAATTATCTTTGAAAGAAGATATTTATTAAATTAATTGAACAACCACAAATGTCCATCCATTTGAGAGGCAGGGTACTCTCTTGCCAGACTGCCACTAAATCAAAGGGAAATATTAGAACCACTTGTTTGTTTTTATATTAGCTGCAGAAACTTGCACAAGCAGTGAGGTTTATTTAATCTGCTGGGAGGAATGGGTCATGTCAGTGATAAGAAATGTAGAGATAAATTGTTATCGTAGATTAAGGAGTATAAGTAAAGAGAAGCATAAATCAATAATAACTCCTTTGAAACCAGAAGACGAATGATATATTTATAAGTTAGCAACATAGAAGCAGGTCAACAGAATATCAGCCAAGAATGTCACGGCTGACATATGTACACATGAAGGACTTAAATTGAATGACACTGTCTCCATCTCGCCCCTTCTCTCTTCATTATAGTTGATAACTTTTCACAGTAGGTGAAACGGACTGCTTTGCTGAAGAGCAAGTGTGCTAAACACCTCACTGGGGTGAACTCTGATCCCTCATTGTCTGCTTATCTGCACTAAAAACTTACAGACGGATGAGTCTAAGGGGGGATGAAGGCTGTGTGGTAAAGTCATCACACGGTGATGTAAAGCAGGCCCGTGCCGAGGCGTCTCCACAAGTTCAAAAGGAAATGAAATACTTATTTGAGTTTTGTTTCACTTTTACCCCCAAACCTCCTCCTTCCCTTCCATCCTGCCCATTACCAGATTTATTAATGTTATTCTAGACATCATCTGCATAATGTATGTCAGAGATTTACATGGTTGACCAGATTTTGGTCTGGTGTCAAGGTCTGACAAAGTAAGCCTGACTTAGAGACCTACTAAGACCTTAGTTTGACCCAGAAGACTGAAAAAAAGTTTACTGATGTGTCCAAATGCTCTTAAAATGACAAACCATTTGCCTCTTCTCTTGTTTAAAAAGGGGCTACAGGGGTGGCTGTGGCTCAGGAGGTAGAGCGGGTCGTCTACCAATCAGAAGGTCAGTGGTTTGACCCCTGCCGCCTCCCACCTGCATGATGAAGTATCCGTGAGCAAGATACTGAACCCTGAGTTACCCCCGATGCATCCATTGGAGTTTGAGTGTGTGAACGCTAGGATTAAAAAGCTTAGGCAAAGAAAAAAGCATGTGTATGTGTGTGCATGGCTCAATGAGGCTTATAGTAAGAAAGCCCTTTGAGTGCTCAAATTGAGTAGAAAAGTGCTATATAAATGCCAATCCAAAAAGCAAATCATTAATGACAACTACAACACAACATCAGCCTCAAAAATATTTAACTGTACATTCTAAAGACACTTATATGGGCAAATCTTTTTTGAAATCTCTTAAACTCAGTTCCCTCGTTATTGTAAAGAGTGAAAACATTTCACTGTTCAATGACTCTCCACAGTTTCTCTTCTTTAAAGAAATATTATCTGATCTCCTTCAGTTAAATAATATCTGAAAATGCAGAAATGATTCTGAGTGGAGCATGAGTGGAAACAAACATGCTTGCGTCAAGTAAAGTGGCAACCTCAGATTAAGCCTATGTGGAAGTGATGAAACTGCAACTCCTCAAATGACTACTTGAGGTTGGCTCCAAAAGCACGCCAGTCCCTGTAGACCTGAAGGTTCAAGGCCCAACTTTAAAGTTGAAATGTTTACAACCTGGTACCAACATAACTAATGTAGAGTGGGTGAACGTTTTCGTAACTCATCAGTTTAAATTGCGTTAGGACTTGAAGTTATGTATTTATGTCTGTTAGCTGTGCTGACACAGGGAGCGGTGACCAACTGGAAACACTGAACTGGACCTCTGAATGCCTTTGTTACGTTTGTGCCTTTTGGGGACATTTTTAATGGAATAATCTCATCCATATACTAACATTTAGGCTTCAAAATGCGGAGTCCAAAACCAAAGGGTGATGTTACGTCCATCTTCTTATATACAGACTATAGTTTTTAAACTGTGTTGATTAATTTGAATAAATCAAACAACAATCGGGCCCCATTTAATGCTTAGTTCAAATTATTCTTTTTGCTTGAACAAACATTGAACAACAATTTGTCTTCCACAAACTGAGCTGACCTTGGTTATCTTGCAGTTAGGAAGGCGCTATGTGATATCTGCGGGGGCTGGAGGGCATCCCAGGTTATCACCCTTCCTCCTCGTCCTGTGCTCATCCTCTCCGCCTACGGAAGTTTAACTGTTTACAACACTTAAACTTCCAACTGATAAACCAATTTTTGGTTTGTCTACAGAATCAAAAGACCACTGTATGAGACTTACTGTGTTCAAAGTTAGTGTATGATAACTGCTGTTTTTATGAGCCCAGTCTTGTTATCCCATCCAAAACAGCTGCCAGACTTGGCTGAGAAGGAGCCTCTGCAGAAAGATCCTGAGGTCAACAGGCTAGCATGAGCCTTCCTCCCCTCTCTAAGTGGATTCTGACACCTCAGGTATGTTCTCCCGCTGTTACACACAGATTTTGCTACAGTGCACGAGTTTCCTAATTCTTATTTTACTCTGCAACACATACAGTCATGCACAGCAATTTCACCAGCTCCCTCCACCATCACAAAGTCCAAACACATATACTCTTATGTAATCCTGTCTGTTGTTTGATGGGCCCAGCTGCTTGTGGCCATTAATTCAGCCATTAGTCCTCAGTTGGCATACGGCCCACACCAGCTGTGTTATCAACAAAGCCAACTTTCTGATGGCCGCAGAATACTGATGCTCAGCTGTGAGGCTGAACCTCTTGGCCCTTTGGAGACTTCAAGCCTCTTGTTTTTGTGGCAGTTCATTTCATTTTCTGCATACAGTATGTATATTGTTTAACTTGCAAAAGCGCCTTCAGATTCCGCTTTTGATCTTTTTCAATTGCTTTGTTTGTTCTGGATAATTAAAACTTTTATAAATGACTACAAAAAAAAATCTGAAAGTCATAACCATTCAAATGTGCAAATTGCGACTTGAGTGCTTTTAAGATGCTTATTTTCACAAGAAAATTAAACTATTTAAAGTTAAATATCAAATTAGCTAAACTGTTGCTGTGTGTCGCACGCCCAGAGGTGAGTCTCAGACAGCTGGACATAATCCAAGCAGACAGTGGCCTCATCAGGCCAATGAATCACATTCAGAAATGAAGTCGGAGCTGATTTACTTAAGATACCGAAAGTTCAAGCTACATTCATTTTAGTCAGTACACTCATTAATAACATTTAATTACATGTGACCTTCCTGTTATCACCGGCTAAATATCGTGTAATTCAAGATACCATGTAATTACTCAGGACTGGCTGTACAAGCTCTATGTATACAGTTTGGAAATCCATCCCACAAGGCATTACAGGGTAGAGTAAACAGGCTATTTTTCAAAGCCAAGAGCACTTCTGTGGAATATTTATAAATGGTCTGATTCAAGCATTTTATACATTTCATCATAAACTGAAGTTTTCTGAGACCCCAAAACGTCTTGAACCACAGCCTTGATTTGCCTGGAAATATAACTGCTGTCGACAAAAGAAAAATATACATGTTTCAATTTGGAAATCAGAAACTGAACACAAACTGGCTGCCAGTGAGCAGCAGCAGCGAACAAAATGACTGCTCCTGGCAGGAAATGACATGCATGTCGTTCCTGGGCATCACAGGGTGGTGCTGACTTGCCTAAAACAGGTTCTGCCAATAACAACAATATTACACACAGATTTCTCTATGTGTGAGCAAGTTAAAAAAGCAGTGGCTGGCAGTTGTTCCTTCCCCTCATTATTTCCATCTACTTCCCCAGCTAAAAAAAAAAAAAAATCTTCAATACTCTGTTGCCATCTCTAATAGCCAAAACAACCAATAAATTACAGGCCAATCCTCAATAAGGGCTCCAGCCTATGCTGGATGCTAGCGGACCAAAAATGAGACGAATGATCTGACGGCATAACAGGTCCAGCAGCTCACGGCAGCGTGGTCTGTAGGTTATGGGATGCATTTACTGTCTGACTGGCCAAGTTAAACATTGCTCTTCATGTACAGATATTAGCTTTTCCCTTGAATTGCACACCAAGTTATGAGTATCCTTCATAATCACTGGTATATTAGCCTGACGTCATGTAATAAAGAACTGGTGGCAGAACTTTTTGGACACTTTTTGCTCAGGTAAGGAGATAAGAAGATTCAGCATAGCATAACCATTACTACTTGTAAATTAGTAGCAAATGACTCTGTTTCATTATTATATGCAGCTTTATAACAACTTTCTGCCTACTATTTTCATTTATTCTCTTACAGTTTTTGGTGGGGGTGATACTAAAACTGTTCACTCCAAATTTGGACAAAGTTTGGCACAAATTTGATTTTTCTTTCATTTCTTTAAATTTTTTAAACACTTTTAGCAACCAGTGTCCTCTTCAGGAGTTAGTAGATACCAAAGAAACAAAGTGAATATTGGACTTGGTCACATAGCGCTGAATTTGCTAGATGTGTGTAAGCAGCCCCTTTGCCTACATGCTATTTCTGGGTACTGCCCCTGTAGTACAAAAATGTCATTCAGTAGACGTGTTTGGTCAGTTTATGGTGCGTGCATCTTTGACCTTGCCTGTTCTGGGGGTTCCTGCAGACAAGGCCGGGCTAACAAGAAGTGGGACTGATTTATTTAAACTATGACCACTCCCTCACATGCGACATTGTGTATTCCAGGCAGTTTCACGTTTCACTAGAGCAATGCATGCACTCATCGCAAAGACAAATATACAGCCAAGTGATTCTTCATTGCTCTGGAGATCTTAATGGCTACATTGCTTATTTTGCCCCACTACCAAAGAGAGAGCATGGCCTGTCTGGCGTTCACGGAGCCCACACCAGCAAGACCTAGCTGCGGGCTCAAGGCCACTCTGCTTTGTCTGCTGCCACTGTACTCCACTCAAGAATCCATATCTGTGGAATTATAATTGAGGATAAATATTATCAAGTGCAATCGGAGAGGGTGTTGCGTATTTGTGCTGGGGCCAAGAAGAGAGGCGCTGTGAAACTGAACACCAGCTTGGGCCGTGACACAGGAGAGCTTAATGGAGGCAGAGGAGCCATCTCGCTCTTTGGGCTGCCAGAGGTATCGGGAACTACTGAGGTGAAAGGTCAAGGTAGAAATTCATTTCCACAGCTAAGACTGGATATCATGGACTACAGCTAATACAGTTCATGAGAATGAACAAGCCAGTGGCAGCCGGGGGCTGGGGATTACTTGACTCAGGACAGCTCTTTTCCTCAGGGTACTGGCTTTGTAACCTTCCCTTTTTTCTTCTAGTCTCTCATCGCCAAATGTAGAAAAACAACCCATAATCCAACTTCTCTAATCTTGTACAGAATAACTGTCAGCACCTCTTTACACTGTGAAATGCTTCCTGGGCTTGTTACAACACTGGCACCAGGAGTAATCACTCTAATCCTGTTGTACCCATACTAAACAAAAACCTCTTGCACGGTCATTATCTATACACAGCCAAAGGCAGTCAGATGACAAAGCACATCAGGGAAAAGAGGATGAATGAGAGGAGATGGAAGGAAAGCTAAAAAAAAAGAGGAAAGAGTGTGAGAGACAGCAAACAGCACAGAAAAATGCAAGGGAACAAAGAAGGGAGCGAGAGAGGGAACAGTATTTAATTGTATTATATAACACTCTCTGTGGTGTAGCAGGCAGCAACTGTTTTCTCTCTTTCACGGAAGAACTTTCTGGTCTAAAAGTTTCAGGCATTTCTCAGCCTTCATGTAAATGGATATTTGTTTGATTTATGCAACACAATCCAAACCCCTGCAAGCATCAAAATTCTGCACTGTTAAATTTCTGGAAATCTTACATAATAACAACCATGTGACATTTGACACTTTAGTCCTTTTAAAGAGTGGTTATCAATTACTGAGACGCAAATATGGTAAAGTAAAAGCTTTTGGGGACGATTGCATACACGGTCTGACTGGAGAGCCAAAAAGAGAACCTGGGTGGGATTCTGAAAGGTCTGCTAAATCCTTCACTCAAATTTGAACAAGCTGCCAAAGGCCAGAAAGGTAGGTGGCTCTAAACGCCACTCTTAATCCATTTCTTTACTGGGCGTGTCACGTAGGAGTGAGGTGATTAGTCTTCAAATGATCTCAAGAATGCCAGGAATGATCTGAGAGAGCTGCAGAATGAGGAGCAGCTGCCTGCATCAGCTGAGCAAACAATATTGCAAATCAGACAGGTCAGAGTCGCTGTAGATGAACCTTTTTAGCGGTGAATGCCTTAAAATCGTCATCCTCTTCAGTATCAGTATTGCTGCTTCATAACAAAAATAAATAAATAATGGCCCCCAAAAAATATGAAAGAAATTGCGAATCTAATTAGTTTTTTATCTCAACTTGTTCATGTCAAAGTTTTCTTGACGTACGCTGGACTGCTTCTGTAATTCATGGCAGCGAGGCAAGTTACTTCAAATTGGACACATTTTTCCGAGCTGCTGGTAAAAGCAGCAGCTGAGAACAGTGCAAGCTGCTATACTGTATATTGAAGAGAGCAGGGTGGAAGGTTGCAGTCCCCTCGGTCAACTTCTCCAGGGGCATCTTCTACTTCCTTGTGTGACATGGAATTAAGCCAGGGTGAGTAAGTTCATATTTCTGGAAATGATACCCTTAGCAAGACTAACTTTAAGGAGCAGCTGCAATACTGGACAAGGTCATCTTCTTATACAGAATACCTCTAAGATGATATCTATGGCTTCCAAGAACTAAAAAAAATCCCATATTTCCTATTTGTTTCCCACAGATGAGTAATTCTGGCATGTATCCTTTGCCCTTACCTGTGTGCAGTGTCTTTCTTAAAAGAAAAGTCAGTGAGAGCAGCTTGAGTTTCTTACGCTGTAAATGCAATTCAATACCTAACTCATAATCATGCATTTGGTTATTTTTTGGGGGGGAAAGGTAGATATATTTCTGGGCTTCCCAAAAACCTTCTCCTCTTGCCATAACAATCCAATTCAATATATGGTATTGTTGGAAAGCAGAGGCTGGCCTGTGTGCCAGGGGCAGACAGTTTGGTGTTGAAAATCAAATTGAAACAATGAAGCAGGTAAAGTTCAGATTTGTCTGCTTAAGGCGACTTTTGCGGAGAACTTAATTATGCAA
>JAMQGT020006406.1:0-22620 GCA_024447675.2 Pterophyllum scalare | reverse complement strand
ATGTAACCTACTCGTTCAGTTGCGTATTGCTAAAGAATACAGTGTGTTGCTTATTTATGGAAAGTTTTTACCTTAGTGCTGCTTTAATCAGAAATGCTGGACTGGACTGCTCAAGACTGCTTAAAAGTTTGAGCTAAATACAAATTCCAGTTGTTAGATATCCATTGTAGAATTTATATACAATACTGTACTAGAGTGCTGGTGCAAATCTGATTTATTGGTTCTAGCACCACTTTATGTAGGTGCTTTATGGCATAATACAACAATAAAATGAAGTAAAAAAAAAAAAAAAGCTAAATGTACAAAACCACATAGCTATACAACACAGTCAGACTCACATTTTTATATTTCTAACACTGATGTTCATTTGTACATATTCAGTTCAATTCAGCTTTATTTATATAGTACAAAATCATTACAACAGTCATCTCAGCATGTTTTCTATGTCCCATGCATATAAAAACACAAATACTAATAAACACCAGTGCTATCAGTGCATAGATGCTAAATGCTATCTTACAGTGCAATACTTATGTCCTGTGTAGTGAGGACTTTTACTGTGTCAGCTGCACAGGCGGATGAAAATGTGAACTTTTACAGCTGAAATCAGCTGTGCAGTGAATAACTAGTTTTCCCAAAAGTAGTTCAAACATAAAAGTTGGCAACATCAGGTGCATTACGATACTTTAACGGCTATCGTGAGCACTAGAGTCAATGATCCGACAGGGCGTCATGGGAGGCTTTTATGTCTGTGTTGTCATTAATAATAGATAAATATTGTTTTTCCAGTTCAAGGGTTTAAGTTCTTGATTAAATGTACTCAAACAGAGATTGATTTTTTTTTTCACTTGGAAGCACTGGTAAGTCACATTTTGGCAAAATAGTCACTTATAAAGCTGATGTAGGATTTGCTGGAACAATAAAGAGTATGAAGGACAAAGAATAAAAGGGGAAATATTATTAACTATCTACCTGATTAATGAAAATCCAATTATGACTATGTTCACTTGTTTTCCTCGTTTATATAATCAAGCATCCAGGGGGTCCATGAAAACCTAGCTCATCTGGCTCACAATGCATCACAATTCACAGGTTATTGTAATGTGTGAAGTACAGAAAGAAAGTGATAGGTTTTCTTGTCACTGGTTGGCTGTATTGCACAAACTAATGAGAATTAAAATCCACTGAAAAAAACAAATGTGACCTTGACTTGAGCACATTTTGGGTGAAGACCCATTGTGTTACATTGCATGTAACTTTGATTAAATTCTGACCAGAGTAGCGATTCTTTTGAATTATGGGCAGATGGTCAGACGACAGGCCGCTCACCATGCTGCAAGCTCATCAGTTTGATGAGCTCACATTGGACTCAGGAGGTTGAGTGGAGTTAACTATAAGCTTGCTAGACATCTAGAGATGAAGTGCAAAGTTCTGTGTAAGGTCATTCTAGGAGGATTTTAAAAACTAAATACTATTTAGGATTAGTGAAGTTGTGTTAGTTGACCGTTATTTATTATGTTATTATGCTAGCTTGTGACAGATCATTAGATACCACTGAAATACAAGAGCAGTTTTGGAGGTTTTTGGGTTAAATTGTTCTCAATACAGGTACACACTGAGGGTCAATCGGTGCAAGTACAGTGCCTGCGTGTGTATAAGCAGCAGGGAGCTTTGGTATCATGGCCTGGACTCTGTGATCCTGAAGGCTGTAAACCTTAAAATTTCAAAATCTTAGCCTAAAGTCATACTACACTGGGGTTTTTTTTTTGTTGTTGTTTTTTTTTAAAGGCACTACAGGAGTAAATGATGACTGGAGAATGACTCATCGATTCATGAAGCTCCAAAATACTGTATACGTGACACATCACACTTCATCATAACAAGATCTTCAGCCAGGTAGTAGAGGCTTTGACCCTTTTGACCCAGAAACAGGGTTGATAAATCTTCATTTAACAAGTGCATAGTTGAAGAGATGAGCTCATGAGAGTTGTGAGAATGAATCAAAACAGTAAAGCTGAAGCCATAAAATAAAAACAATGAGCTCAAAGACGGAGAAAGGCTGTATCCTCCACTGCAAAGATAATAAATTTCGGTGGGTTCATCAATACAACCAGCACACCTCACATTAAATTCATCAGTTATCTGATCCATAATTAATATAAAACAACTCATTATAGCTGTGTTAACTGACTTTGGAGTGAATCATATTGACACAAAAATTAAGTGACCGCATTTCAGTTTACCGGAAAACGATGCTACTACTTTGTGACTGTTTACAAGCTTTAAAGGAGTCTCACAGATGGTGAATCACCCACTGCAGGAGCCACAGTCCTATATCACATACAATGACTTACTTCATAAGGTCTATAGGATCCATTTATAACTGCCAACCATTTTGGGCTATGGACTCATTTTTTTTCTTCTATCTTTAGCCTCATTTTCTTTCCCCTTTTTATTCCCTTTTTTTAATGTATATATTTTTTTGATTAACTTAAAACATCTTTCAAGTACAGTTGTCTCCAACTCAGCATGTATCTTTGTATCTCAGGAATGAACAGCAGCAGGCCAGATAACCAAGGTCATGGGTTATGTGAAGATTTTCTGCTTCCTGCCTTCAAACATCAGCCCAACTGAGAGTGATTGATGGAGACCAGAGTTGGAGACTGAAGGCTCTGACTCTGGCCATTTTCGTGCTGCTCATTCAGAGCATATGTGCAGTGACAAAACACAGTTTACAGTCATCCCTGATCAATTTGACCTAATAGACACAAAATTAGGTCTGAGTGATCACCGATGTTCACTGACAGCGGGGGTAGGATCGTTTTAATTGCAAACCTGATGCAAATTAATGCTAATTGCAATTAATGATTAGATTAGATTAACCCAGCAGTACGGTAAGAGCAAAACTATGGGTAAAACTGGATCATGCTGCCACACCACAGACGTTTTTTGTTTGTTTGTTTTAATTCATAGAAGTTTAATAAAATCTGAAGTTCAGAATTATCAAGATGTGCTAAGAAGTAGCAGCTGAGCACAAGCTGTGACAGAATTATAAAGGGAAGTGTAGTGTAAGGGTGTGAGAAAGTCAGTATGTGAAAAGTAATACATTTTATATAAAAGATGGATTAACATTTAATGGTCTACCTGAACCCTAAAGATGTGTTAAAACTTCTAGACAAGTCTCACCACAATAGACACAGTGATAAATGTGCAGATGAAGGGAGTCCACTGAGCACAATGTAAAGACATATTTAGCTCTATTTCACATGTAAATGTGGCAATAAGGCTATTTTTATTTGCCTCTTAAAATGTAAATTGGATGCATTGTACCAAAGTATGGCAGATATGTGATGCTTCTGTGTTTTGCGCTGTGGCATTTGGAGTCATTTCAATCTGACTGAATGTAAATCATAATTTTTAGAAACAGTCAAGGTCAGGGACAAAGCCTCAGAGGCATACAAATACGCCACGCAAGGCAGCAGAGGTGCAAAGTGGGAAAAATATCCATTAATACTGCTGGAAAGCAGATGATATAGGCAGGAAACTTGGTATATGCAAGGTACTTAAAAACAGGACATGGTAAGATGAAAAAAATTTATCCAATTGATTATTATTTTGCATATCCTGCGTCACAGCATTCATTGTACTGCAAAAGAAAAATTCAACGCATAAATGGTTGGAAATAAATTGGAATTAAATTTTGCAGGAGAAAAGCGAGAGAAACAATGTAAAATCAGTAAAAAAAAAAAATAGATGAGCAGGTATTGTAAGTCAGAGGACAGAGGAGGGGGGAAGAGGGTAGGGAGGGGGAGAAGAAATGAAGCACCTTAAATGTAAAATGTAAGAATGTCAATGGGGGAGATGTCAGCAGGTGAGGAAACAGCCAATTATCCAGACGAACTCTTGGCACAGAGCTCCCTGTTCCCATTAAGAGACATAATATTACCGTGTTAAGAAGGAGACTAAAGAGATGGCTGGAAAGTGTCTATGTGTGTAACGGTGTGTGTGTGTGTGTGTGTGTGTGTGTGTGTGCATATTTCACGTGCAACCTCTGGATAAAAAGTGGTTCGAGTCATGGGTAATGAGACAACAAGCACAGGCGAGGGCTTCGATAACAAGCAATAGAGATCACAAAAGCTGGGTCATTATTACTCCACTGGCCTGGACACAGCAGCCCCTTCCTCTCATTACTCCCCGCTTATAACCCTCTGTCGCCCCAAGCAGACGAGGTGAGAGAGAGAGAAAAGGGGAGCAGATGGAAGAAGTGTGGATGTGCATCTTAAGTGAGAAAAGGGTTTATTTTAGGGCAGGCTGCTTCCTCCAACCATCGATCAAGGTCTGAGGACATCAGAGGCTCGCTCGCAGGAAGTCTGAAATTCTTCCACGTATAGGAATATATACTGCATCGTATGCACAGAGCAAGTAACAGTGGGAGGTCTTTGAGTGTGAGAGAGGATGGCTGTCAGGGAAGGAAAAAAAGGTATTATTTCAAACTTCTAAAGAAAATGCCTTATCTATTTCAATAGAAATGCTTATCACTCAGTCTCAAATACCTAGTCATTCAGACGTATATTTTTAGCACATCTGGGATTTAACTGCCTTTTTTAAAGTGTTATTTCACCTGTGTATGAAGGTATGATACAATTAAAAAAAAAAACTTAAGTAACAAAAGTTTAAAAACTTCAAGATTTCTTACTGTCCCTGCTGCCACCAAGCTGATTAACAAATATATTCAGTATAAGGAAAAATCCCCACCAAATATCTTCTGTTAGAGGTGGAAACACAAAATTTGCTGAATATTGTCGAGACTAGAAAGATTTGGATTTCACACACACACACACACACACACACACACACACACAAAAAGAGGCTCTCCAAGGCCTGCAGTGGGATTGTGCTATTTGTGTAAACACAAAATAAATTGCAAAAAGAAAAAAAAAGGAAATAATTATCACAAAAGAAATGGCATAAAGCATCCAGGCCCAGGCACTTAAATAAACTAATGCACACTGGCTTCTTCAGGATATGGAGACACAAAGATACCGACAGAGCAATTACACTTTCACACACCACAGATGTGCAACACTAACTGCGTGCATCATTTTCTTTTCCAGGCTTGGGAGCCCACAGTGAATTCATGAAGTCAATTGATTTTAAATCGATTTTAAAGATTTGTGAGTTTTAAACGCTTAAACGTTACACAAATCATCTGAAGGTAAAGCCAGCTGCTCTAATTAGTTTTACCTGCGACTCCTCACTCGGTTGACTCGGGCATTGTCGGGACTACAGGCAAATCTGATTTGCTTCTCAAATCAGATCTTAAGGACAGACTGCTGACTTTCTTGTTTGCAAGTGATCAGATCGGATTTGTGCATCCAGACAGTACCAGAACCAATCTGCATGAGTTGCTGTGGTAACATCATAAGCGTCAGTAACTGCTCCACTTGTGACGCAGCTTTCTAAGAAGCCTCCCCCCAACAAAGTACCAGCATATAATTTGCTTTGGCATCTGTTATTCTCCATGTTGCTCTCCATAGCACTCTGCAAGGAGCAGCATGAATTATGTTCAGACTTAACATTGATGTTTTGTTTTTTGTTTTTTTGCATTTTTCCCCCACACTTTCTAAATTCAGTCTGGATACAATTGTGATATCCCAAGAAACTAGGCTGGCGCTTATTTAGTTGCTACACATCTCATCATTTCTTTCTGCTCTGGAAAACAATTCTTTTACAATTCATTCTTTACTTGAGTCTTTCTGGTCATTAAGAGCATACATTTTTAAAACTTTAATCATAGGAAAATGTATTTCCACAAGTGCTTTTGTTAAAAAAATAATAATTTTAAGTTATGGAAACCTGCACTGTAGCCTTGTATTTTACAGCAGTGCTAAGGAAATGATGAAATTCCACTGTGTACATTAATGGGGTTAAACAGAGAGTTAAAATGAGCACAGAGAAACTTTCAAAAAATGAAAATGAAAACAGCGCGCGCGCACACACACACACTATGAAATATGCTAAAGTCTAAACATCCTAGTAAAGCAGCGACAAATGAAACATGTTTTGAGCGGAAGTGAGCTTAAAAACAAGAACAAGCTAGAGAGGGAAATCGAGCACTCAAGATTCTTAAGTACACAGTATGTACAGGTATACATTCATTTTGTTCTCTTCTGTTTTGTTTTGTTCTGTTAAAATAAAATTAGTAAAAGCACCAAGTGAAGTGCCGTATCTCGAGTTTAAATTGGAAAGCTTTACTTCAATGCTGAAGGAACTATGAGGCAGGACGGGCTTTGAAGTGCCTGAAATTAAACAGTTTCTTTGTTTCTTTAACAGCAATATTACTGTAAGCACAAAAAAGCCTCCTGTGTGGCTCAGAGTGGAGTTACCATTTAGACTGAGGTAGACTCTTTAGTGAATATGAGGAGTTTAGGGATGACGGTGCATGATGATGAGCCTCAAAAATCTGTCAGATATGAGGAAGTTTGTCAACACTCTGCGCATTTTCTGGAAAGCAGATTTGCACGGGTGGTGGTGGTGGTGGTGGTGATGCAGAAATCCCGGTAGACTGGAGAGCACAAGTCTGGGTGGCTGAAGAGATCATGATTTGCACGCTGAAGAAAAAGCCTTTCATGACTGCACAGCTTTTCAAGAAGGTACTCCAGGATGTGCGCACACAAGTTTCATTGTCAACAATCAAGAGAAAACTTCTTGCAGCGCCTCAGAGGATCTGCCACAAGATGCAAAACCCTGGTAAGCCTCAAAAACAGAAAGGCCACCTGCAGCTCACATAATCATCTAAAAAAGAAATATTTGAAGCATGAGCCTATGAAATGAGGGAGCAAAAATCAGCTTGTGTCTAAACGTAGAAAGAAGAGAGTGGGGAGGAAAAACAAATGAACAGCTCATTGCCCAGAGCACCACCTCAACTCTTCAGTGGAACTGATTACTTCACTGCTCACAGAACGCCAGGTATACAACAGCTTTCCTAAACATACGGCCAAAGAAACCAGAGAACATTTCAGGGTCAGCCTCTGCTGACTGAGAGCTGACGCCCCACAGCACCCAAGAGCTCAACGAGATTGTAGACCTGAGAGAGCGTCGAGCACCTGCTGATGTCTGTGAGACAAAGACTTCAGGCATGTAGTGCGAGAAATGTTAAATATTAAATCTGAGGATTTTTTTTTTACTTAATATGTATATGTCCAAAACCTATGAATATCCATGCTGTGTCACCACTCAGTCGTTTCCATAATGATACAAACAAATTTAATTACATGGCACTTTTAAAGATATTTACAGAAATGTGACTGTGATAAAACCTTAGAGGCCACAAAATTAAGCTGCCTAAAAAAAAAAAAAAAATTGGTAGTAACTCCAGGTAAAATATTGACTCGTGACTTCTTTAGGCAATGTCATAAACCACATACAGTAGACCAGCTCCTGAGGTGTGCACTCACAGCCTGTCTGAAACATCAGGGGACTGTAGACATCAACCCACCAGTGCTGCAACCTGCAAGCTTTTATATTTAAACACATGAATCTTTCACAAGGCCCAGTAGGACTGGGATGGGGTTGTTTGGTTGGTGAGGTCACCACCCATCAGAACAGCCTTTTCACCCAACTGAACGCCGTTCTCTGGGGCTGAGAAACGGCCCTTGGAGTCCTCTTCCATTTCATCCCTAAGGGCACACGAGCATGACTGAGTGTTAATCCTGATCACGTTGGAATCTCTTGTAAATCATGCATACAATCAAATAAACTAATGAAAGAACATACTCCTCATTATGGATTGCCCTAAATGTGTACGTCTAAATCTAAATCCAGCTTTGGGGTGCCTTCGTCCCACTTTAATTCCCATTCTTCCGCTTTCTAATTTCTGCTTATATTCAAAATTAATTTTTGTTGACCACTCGTTTGTGTGGGCTCAGTATTTGACCCCTGCTATTGACGGTGTCGTGCCAACATTTTCCACGGCTTTAGGCAGCATTTTTAGTGTTTTTACCGTCTGTGTCACCCAGGGCACACCAGAAAGAACTACCAGGTCATAATCTCTTCCAAACCATCTACAGTGGCCCACAGGGGGCAGTACTTACACACCTGCTGCATTATAAAGCAATTTGATGAGTCGTAATGTCCCAAAATGTAAAAAGGATCCACTTTAGCTCCAAAGGGTGTGCTCAGGCCCGACCACGGAGGAAAAATTACAAGCCTGCAGCTGATATTTGGGCTATTTTCCTGCCTTTCATTTTTAATTTCACACATTTTATGCACTTTCAAGGGCAATTTCTGACCCTGCTCCTGTCCTGTCGCTACCTGCTTTCATCTTTTCTGACTCCACCTGTTTCATATTCCCCACCAGTGCCTTACTTTAAGAGAAACAAGAACGTAGCAGAGAGAAGGGGAGAAAGACAGGATGGCAGACAGTCAGAAACAGATGAAAGATAGATAAAGATAGAAGCTGGCTAGGCTTCAGAAAAGAAAAAAAAAAGCCTCCTGCCTGCTCTCTGTGCTCCACTCACCAGATTTCTCTGTGCCTGCTTTTTCCAGAATCCCTAATCTTGCCTGTTAACAACCTGCCAATAGGGCCGCTGTCCTCATGAATAAACATACGGAGAGAGGAGCACGGCTCTGAAAACATGACAACCAGTGTTCATGTGAGCACGCCTATAATGCATCCCCGGAGCTCGCCTCCGACTCAGTCCATCACTTAGCACTTTTTTCCACTTCTTAAAATGTCGCCTCCTTCAATTGCCAGGCTTATGATCTTTTAATAATGATGACAGGTAGCAAATGGGTGGAGTGCTGAAAGCTATGAATTGGCTGTGCGGTGGAGATGAGTGGGCTGACTCACAAGAGCTCAGAGTTAAAGCTCTGCTGTGGGGTTAGACAAATAATCTGGCTGTTTTTGTAAACTGGGCTTTGTTTTCCTCTCCTGTCGTGATAAATGTCTGACTGCGACACCCGCAATAAAACCCGGGCCGTAAGTTCTGTCACCCTGACTTTCATTTGTTAAGAATTTCACTTGCTCTTCTTTGAGATGCTTTTCGACCCATGGGGAAAAAGAGAAAAATGAACAGGATAATATGCAGTGAAAACTGAATAGTGCTGGCTATCAAAAAGCCATGCTGGAACTCGAAGGTAATCATTCCTTAAACAGGATGTGGCTGCAGTCTCTCTTCGAATCAAGCATCTACTGGAGCCAGACAGGTCAGGCCTCCAAAGGCACTCGAGTCCCTGATGGCCGAAGAAGACGTGCTTCACTTGCCTTCGCCAGCTGTATCTACCACCATCCTCTTACCACCACCCCACCCCCTTCCTCTGAGCTGCTCAAGCTGCCTTGTGTGTGCGGGAGCAGCACTTTTGACAGGGTGACTGTGGCAATGCTGACCCAAGTCGAGCTGAACACCCTCGGGCGTCAGTTACTCCGGCTCCACATATACAGCAGCGTGTGGGGCACCCGATGAGACAGTGAGACAAGATCACTCCTCTGGCACCCTGCCTTCATGCCTCCCTCCCTTTCTTTCTCTCTGCTTCTCCTCGCCACCGAGCATGCTTCTCTTTGCGACACAGGAACACCTTATGCATTATTAAAGACACTTTTCCTAAAAAGGCTGCTAGCACATTATTCTGCAACCACAGTGACATGTCTGGATGCTCAAAATGTCCACTTTAGCTCTAAAGAATGTGCTCACCCAGGTAGCTCTCTCAAGCTGACAGTATTGTGAAAAGGTTGGAATAGTTACACAGTTTAAAGTGACAGATGCTTTGAACACACAATAGTTGGCTCTTGGTTACCTATGAGTATTGCATAGCTTTAGATAAAGACAAAGCACATAAAGCACAAAGCATGGTGAATTTGCAACTCCTTATTAACCAGAGCTGCACATTTAAATCTAATATCTGCAAGTGTAGCTACTGCTTCATGTGAAGTGTAAACCAGTTTTCTAAATCCCAAAACCTAAAATGCACACCATGTTCCTCCAGTCTGAATTTGGATTAATCCTGAACCAAAGAGCAACGGGTAAAGGCATGTCTTTAAAAGAACAGCTGTTAGGTATTAAACTATTCAAGGTAAAAGCATTCCAGTCTTGAAGATTATAGCTATTATAAACAATATTATAACTGCACACCACATACTGCTGTGTGAAGTATCTGCCTGGAGTTAAACTCATTAAGCTCTGAAACGCTTTTAAATCGCACCAAAAGCTACCACTGCAAATGTGAAACGTGAACAGCACTGAAGCCAAACGTACCAATACACTTCTAAATGTAACAGGCAATGCACTGATGCATTAATTGGTTGTAGCATGACAGTAATATAATTATCCATGACAGACATGCAACGACTTTGCAATAAGTTCCACAAGGGGGCGCCTCCAAAAAAAAATGACCTGAGGAAATTATGTCATGTTTTGGATGAATTCAAGGGCACCTTATTTCTAAATGTTAAGAAGTCTAAGAAATGCTTTAAACTTGATCACGCTGTCTAGGAATGAAAGACCAACAACTGTCTGCCCCAGCCTTAACTGTTTATTGGTGGAGATAAAAATCAGCTAAGCCAGACCCACTAACTTCCAACAATGTTAGAATTTATTAACCGGAGCGCAGAAATGATTTCTCCACACACAAAAAGTAAACTTTACAAACAAATGGAAAACTCACATTTCTTGAGTGTCTCTCTGGGAGTCCCTCTGCTCTTTAACGCCGCTCAACAAGTTCAGAGCAGCAGAATGAACATGAATGAAGAATCAAGCTCTTTAAGATGCGCTCCTTAACGGGAATGTGATGAGTACGCACGTCAGTCTCCGAGGAATCGCTGTGCGCACCATCTCTCACTCTTGTTTCAATCAAGAGGAGGATTTTCCTGCCACTTCAAAACAAATGACTGATCACCGTCCTGAGGGCTCGGTCAGCACCGCGCCTGGTGGAAACGGGGGGATCTCTGAGCAAGACTCCGGTGCCAAAGTGTCCATCATCCTCTTTTCTAGTGTCATTCCATCACGGCGTCAAACCTGAAGCACAATGATGTCCACAGAAAAGGAAACCCCCACTACTGCAAAAGAAACTTTGACCTGCTGGCGCGCGTCCCTCCTCTTTGCGATCTGTTTCCTATATTTCCAAAGACTGCTGAGAGCGGATCTCTGCGCGGATCTCGTCCCCACTCTCCTCTTTCCCTCCTTCTCCCTGGCAGTGAATAGGTTTCATCCACTCAACAGGGACATGAATCACAGCAATTAGTCTCGGCTGCTGAGAATATCCGCTCGCATTAACGCATCTTCTCCTGGCCGTTTCCCCGGCAAGGCGCAGTACCAACCGCACAGACGGAGATGACGGGGAAAGATAACGCGCTCCGAGGCTCTATTAGATGAGACGCTCACTCAGCGTGTTTCCCCCCCACGCATACCTATGGTTTTTCTTCCACACCCCTCCAGCCCTTCTCCACCTCGACTTCTACTCCCACCCCTTCTTCACAGACATCAACACGCACAATCCTCTTTCGGGACCCGTTAGAAACTCAGAAGGGAGGGGGTTTGCCTGTAGTTGAACCTCGTTTGGTTGAGTTCACACGAGTCGCCTGATCGCGTTAAATTATCCAACAATTGTGGGCGTGAATATAGTCTCAAAGGAATGATTGCATCCGGGCAAAATTGGGGGGATCATACTCTTGATGATTACTACTTCACAGAAATCCGATCGTGTGAAAGGAGGGAAAAGCCTGCATTTGTGTTTCTGATTCTACATGCAAAGCACCTTGTGAACGTGTTGAAATGCTAGGTCCTAGAGCATTATCCAGTTTAATAGTAAAACAAATGTAATGTTTGTTGTAACAATTCAAAGTGGTGCGTAATTGTTCCAAAAGCCCTCTCATGTAGATAAAAACGCGTTACCCTACATTAACTCATTAAATGGGCTGTTTGAATTCCAAATACGTGTATACTGAGGCTAGACTGGCATATTATAATCAAGATTTTTTAAAATGAATAAATAAATAAGAAGGAGATCGAAGGCGCCAGTGAATGTGCATGTTTTAAAATTTAAAAACTCAATTACTGGGGATGACTCAGTCCATGAGATGATTTGGTTCTAAATAATTTTTTTAAAAGTCAATTTATCACAGTTTTACATTAGAAGTGTAAGATCTGCTGCTTTAAAGATAAATTGAATGACGAAGCGACATGGCTTAAATTAATTTCAGCTTCATCTGTGGCCTACAACAACAACAAAAAAAATACATAATTTTATTCACTCATTTTTAATTCGCACCCGGTTGTTTTGTGTTATCACCCCTTAACACAAGGAGCAGGAGAAAGGGGGGCGTTAAGAAGGTCATGACACTTGGCGCACAGGTTAACCTGTCAGCCTTACAGTTGAATGAGTCTGTGTCTACAGTCTATCCAGTCTCTAAAGGCCAGGGCACCCCCCCCCCCCAGTCACCCCCTACCATAAACTGGCCTGTGCCAAAGCTTGTAATATTCAAGGATGCTGTTAGAAAGAAAGGAAAAAAGACATAAACAGACCTCATACGAAACGTGCGTTAGGCTTTTTTTTTTCTTTAATACTGAACATCCAGTCTGAGGAAGAAAAAAGATGGCCAGAGAGCTGCGTTCGTGTTATTTACGATTTAACTTTAAAGCGAAAAAAAAAACAATCGGCACGGAGCATTACTGATTTATTTTGAGTTAGCCGTGGAAACGCTTCCTTCTCTGGTTCTGTGCACCTACAGTGCATCCACGTGTCCTTTAAACAACGTATTCAAGTGATTTACACCCGGATTTTAAGACAATCTTTTTGCTCGAAGAAAGTGTGAAACAGGCCCTTCGTAGTGGGACAGCAGCACCTGATTTCATTTTGGTTGTACAACAAAAGGTGCAGCTTTTGATCAGTACATATCCACGCACGGGAGAGCATGGGGCTGAATGAAAGCAAAGCAAAGAGAACCTGGAAAAAAACAGCGTGTGTTCTCAAAATAGTCACCTTACTTTCTCTTCTCACGACGCACCTTTTGGTCACCCACTTGGCGCGCGTCGCGGCGAAGCTTTAAAAGTTTACGCGCCCATCCACTCGGTTGGACATCAATTAAATCAAAAGAAATCGGCTGTCTGAGCCGCTCACCTTGGTCTTCTGTAGTTCATACCGTCGTTAAGAGCCAGTAATGTAGCCTGTTGCAGCCAAATAAATCCGCTTTAAAACGGGACATCTTAACACGGCGCAAGAACGGTAGACTCGTCGACCCGCTTGTCCCTGCCGCTCACGGGAAATGGAGAGGAACTCCCTGTTCCAACGCAGCGTCACTTAGACCTGGACACACAGGTGGAGATTTTACAGGAGAAATCCCACAAAGTCAAATGTAATTGTATCTTTTTAAGCGTCTGGTTATAAAAAAGAGAGCAAGAGAGAGACTTGGAATGGCTCCTTAAAAAAATGAACCTCAGAGGCAGCAGAGTGGCCAGGCTCACTGCTCTCAGACACAATGGGGCGGCGAGGCTTTGACAACTGACTTTCACCTGAAGTTTAATTCTACGAAGCGGCGAGCAGCGGCTGAGTGCGACCATGAACAGAAATATGGTTTCATTGCATTAGAAATTCCATGTGTTTGGATGGTTTGAATCGAGGACCATTAAGAAATGTAATGTCTAAATATGTGAGAATATTAAAACTTTGAAAACAGCAGCATCACAACTGAATGGGAAGCCTATTGTAGGTCTCTGTGGCAGATTATTGCACAAAACAAGAAGATCAATTTTTAAGGAAAGACAGTAGACCGAGGAAGACTGACAGTAAAGTCAGATAGTGTTAGAATTTAATTTTGAGGCATTCTGTTTGTTGTTAAAAGTCAGATGTGTAACCATTTGAGTTCACAAAAATATACTGATATTTAAAATTGCTTGCTCTTTTATAATTGTTTAAAGAAATAGGCAACTTTTACTGGCATCTACTGGCAGATAAGAACCTGGAAGAATAGATTACATAACCTGTGAATGACAACATATTGCAACACCAGATGGTTTAAGCAAGTCAATCAACTGATACATCCAACAGAAACATACAATGAAGCAAATATTGCCTGTTTTTGGCTTTTTAAATGGGAAGATATCACATTATTTGCTCACTTGTCTCAGTTCTTTAGCAGTTACAGTGGAGAGGGTGGGCTTCCAAGGCAGCATATGAGTCAGAAACAGAGTTTTCAAGGCTAGAAATCTCAACAGTAAGCCAGTTGAGCCATTAATTAATAAACCCCATCAAATACAGTACGCCCAGAGTACTCTAACATGGTCATTTTATTTCTTGGGACAGTTCTGATCTCAATTAAATCATCTTTTACTTTCCTCATGTCACAGTGGAAAGGTTAAGGATACAGTGGTGACCATCTGAGCTGTGGAGACAGCTCTTCATGCAGCTGCCTCTCTCTTTTTCCCTCTCCTCTGTGAGCCCAAGGGCAACTTGCCTGACATGAACCTCTTTTTTCTAATTCACTCAGCAACAAGAAAGAGGAGAGCACAGAGGAAAGCTACCAAAGAGCACATTTAATTCCCACTTATTGACTCAATACAAAGACACTGTATAAAATGTGGGCTCACAATACATTTCTGAAGCTCATCTAAAGACTGTTAAGTCCTTTTCTGTCTTTTCTTCAAGGCCTAAAAACACTGAGCTTGTGCAGGCTGGGTTTTAACGGGGATTCTGTAAATGGAGCCATGTGCCAATAAAAGGCTAAAGTACCTGAACACTGATAGATAACCCCGTATATATTAACCTGTTAAGGTAAGACTGTGCTGAAGAAGACACACTAAAGGTCAGCGAGGTGAATGAAAGGAGGATGTGTTTGAATGTGGAGGAGTATTATCGTGCCCTCAAATCCATCAGTGGGTTCAATAGATGGCTCTTTACTTAAGAGACCAATAATCATGAGGCCCACTCTTCCAGTATCTCACCACTACACTTTTATGTGCTATTAAGTTTTGTTTTACTCTTCTTCTTGTCACGTCACGGCGGTTATTAGTAAATTGATGAGTAAAGCTGTTTCTGCACATCCCTGTCTGGCGGACGCCAGCCACAGATGTATTGAATTTTTTGCACCTGAATGGAGGGTAGTTGTGTCCAGAGGAGTGTGTCTGTTAGTCAAAGAAGAGGAAGGAGGAGAGGAAGGCAGGTTATCCAAGCTTGGGTTCCATAAACTCCTATGTGGTTAAAAAAAAAAGATATATCATCAAATTATATACATCACACACACACACACACACACATATACATTATAGTAATGAGTGAATTACATGCAAGTGAAAACAATCACAATAATCGCACAGCAGGAAGTAAAACTAACATAAGATGTGAAAGAAAACATACCTTCAAAGTAAAACAGGAAACAAACATGGAGGCAAATGTTTAATACAGAGACAAAAAGTTATATTAGTCTGTCAGCAGGATAACTCAGAAAGCATTATTACTGACTGCACAAGATGATGATGATGTACTGTCAATATATTTTAAGCATCTAGTGACTAGTGTGAAAACATTTTGAAATATCATAAGTAGTTTTTATTAATAAATTAACTTCAAATAAAGTGAAGTGAAAAAACTAAATTACATTAACATTTGGTGTCACTACTGTACTGAGCAGGTGAGTCATTGCAGAACGTGCTGTGGTTCTTCTGTGGATTTAGGCTGCCCCAGTATCTTCTGTAGCTCCATCTAATCGCTGAATGACTCCAGTGCGTATGGCGCACTCTCTTGTTGTTGAACAATTTTTTATGACTTGGGGTCATTATGATATTTCAAAATGTATATGAGAGCTATCACATGCTTCCCTTTGATTGGCACTCTCATTAACAAGAATGAAAACATCTTACATCTAACATTTTTTGCGCAGAGTGTATGATGACATTACGGTAATCTGTCAATCTTGAGTGATTTTGCCACACGTCTGTGCAATTGATATTCAAGGTAGCTGCAAGCATTGCTGCCGATTCTACCACTCATGACTTTGGACACCGGCAAATACGTAAGGGGGGTAGAAGGTTTTTAAATGCAATAATGGTAATGGGTAGAGTACCAAGTACCAAAGCTATCACGGGTCTCCATATTCCCTCAGTGTTATGTGTAGATTGGGTGAGGTCACATTGTTTGGTTATAAACCATTCAAAAAGTTGAGGAAAGAAATCAAGGGAATCTCATTTTAATCATTTTTATTGATATTTGGAAGCCTTTGATCATCTTTTAGCATGACATAAAATCCTGCCATGTAAAGCATCCACACCTCTCTTTGGATGTGAGACACTTAGTGAGAGTTGGGAAAAATACGGGGCTCAAACCACTAGGTGGGATGCTTTTGGAATAGACTGAAACAGCTCAGTCTTCACCGCTACTATGCACCTGCTCTATTTGGACTTTGTGTCAAAGGTTTATCATGCTTCTTTCAGTCTGGCGCTAACCCTCCGCTCCAATCTGCTGTCGGCAGACCTCTGCTGCTTATCCAATCCTGCATGGTGTACTAAACCCATAACCCAACTCACCCAAATTGAAATATCATATTAAGTTATAAAACAATACCTGAGAAGAATTACAGAGAAGCATAATCCAAAAAGTGCATGATTGAAAATGGATTAGTGGGGAACAAGAGGGGGAGGAGGATGTGGCCACACAGTTTGGTGGATTTGTACTTTGCTCACAGGCAAAGAGCCGTCTGCCTCGGGCTGATTGTGAATCAGGGCCATCCCGTTCAGATTTACGTGCCCCTGCGAGTGATTTGGGATTTACTTTCTTAACAGGAGCCATCCAGATCTGTCCTTGTTGTGCGGTGTGTGTCCGTCCATGAAGTCATGCCTCAGTGCCTGCAGCTGGATGCTTTTCTGATAGGCAGTCGCTTTCTCTGCTGAGATTTGCAGCTCAGGGGCAGAATAAATACTGTTTCTCATTTAAATAAGTGCACAGTTTTAGTACTGTTGAGGAAAAACTATGTAAGGACATGGAGCAGCACAGTTATTTTGGGGTTTAGCAGTATGCACATGGGTCAGTTCCTGTTGCTAATGATAATGATGACAAATGGTCTGGCCTGCTGGGCCCCAGAGAAATGAAGTCCACCACTCTGAGGGCTCTTGCACCAAATTAGCTTTTGTCAATACCATGCTCCCAATTTGTCCTCACTGGATATGCTGACAGAAATATTGGTTACAGTAACCGATTGTGGGAATTGAATCCTATTGGCTTATTCACTGTGTCATTAGCATATCAGGATGAAGGAGCAGCTACCATAAGATACTACGTGCCGCCAGAATCCAGCTCTGAAAAACAGTCAGCTTTTTTTACTTTCTGTGGGATTAAATTTAGGATCCACTCAAAACTATAAATAATGTTTTGATATGCATGTTAATCTGATTATTGAAAACATCAATGGGGAAAAAAAATTACTTACTCCCAACACTGACAATTATCTCGAATCAAACCAGATTTCTCTATGCAGATTTACATTTTTTCTATTTAAGTTACAGAATGCATAATTCATACTTTCAGAGTGGCAGCGAAATGTTGAATGTGGAGGTGAACTAGCCCACCCTCAGAGCCATCACAGTTCAGTGTTTTGCATTTTACAAAGTGTGAACTGGTTTACATATTTCCATTTTGTGATACGGTAACGAGCCTCTTTCCTCAAAATGATCTTGTAAGGATGGGTTAGGTTTCTTTTCTTCAGCTGGAGTGCTGCTAATACAGATGTCAAACAAAATATATTAATTTTCAGAGTAATGAGAGCATTGTAAAATGAGCCGGATGGCTCAGACTGTGGTCAGATGCGAGGAGCTGTACGCTTTGTTCCCATCTTTCTAAAGGCTGACAACTCAAGGACAAACCCACAAACACAATCACCACAATAACATGTAACATGAAAACCCCTTAAGTATAAATTGCGCTTTTATTTGACTTCTGACTTGAGGTCAATGAAATTAAAATATGACAGCAAAAGCTCTATAAGATGCATATGGCAAATGTTTTATTTCACATTATTAATAATTCATTTGTTTGAAGGGGGCCGATTATGCTCACTTCCACTTTTCCACATTTACAATCTACTAAAGCAGCTTTGCATGATTCACAATTCAAAATAATTATTACTGATCATATGCTGGGCATTTGTGAAACCCCAGTTTCTCCGTCTCCCTTTAAGGTCACAGCCCCACATAGGTCAATATTGTTCTAACTGGCTGCCCCTCACAAACAGGTTTAAACAGCAGGGCCTGCTGGGCTCACAGCCACAGCTGAGGATCATCGTAAGCCTATCCCCTCTCTATGACATCACAAAGATTCAAAGTTAGAAAAAATCCTTTACAACTTATTTTTTAGAACAGTCTGAAGCGTGAGCTTTTGGCACTGCAATAGGTCTTATATTACAGAAAATAAGGAAATGCATAATAGGTCCACTTATGTAAGATAATATAGTGGATGATTGCTCTGCATTATGACTTAATTCATGGCATGATTCCAAGCTACTGAGGCCTATTAAAAACGTATTACCAGTTTTAAATCATATCCAGTTATTTGCCCCTTATGCTTCCCCTTCTGCCCCCAACCCCCAAATAGAGAGATATGTATATGAAAATTGTATATTCATTGTTAAAAGTCTGTAGGAGTACAGCTGGCTTCAAAATTAATACACTGAGGGTTTCTCTCCATACTGTGGACACAGGCAGGAAAGGCTCAATTATGGACCATTCGCTGAGAACAGTCAGAGTTTATTAAAAGGCACATCAAGGAAACACAATTTTCATTTAATTTTATGGATAGATGAAATCAAAGACAGACTTGTAGAAGTTGCAGTGTTGGTGGCATCGTACCATGACATAGGACAGCTCTTTGGCATGAACTGGGAGAGTTTTGGCAACAGAGGAAAGAAGGAACTGGAGCTGCTGCAGAATGCCAAAAAGCTCAGACTGGGTGTTAGAACACGACCTGGGGCATCGAGGCTGGCCAAATCAGCTCTGGAAAAGCTACAAAACAAGAATGAGGATATCTTGCTTGAATCATACAGACAGATTAGCGGTGATAAATAGCAGCTGATCACAGATGTTTTCTGCCCAATTCAAAGAGGTTTGAGCCAATTCGATTGGAAGGATGGGAGAAAATCACCAAACTATTAAATCTTAAATTTTTTTTACTCCATCTGTGAAAGAAGTTGTGAGGATTGTGACAATTTTGTATTTCACCATTTAGTTTAAAGCAGCAAAATGTCATTTCAGCACATGTTAACAATCTTTAACATTATGAATTCTGCAGTGATTCAACATGGATTTAGTCTTTTACATAAAAAACCCCCAGAATTTGTACACTTTAAGTTACTATTCTGATGACAGCATACTATAAGAAATAAATCTGCACTTGATTGTTGTGTTTTTATTCATTTGCAACACAATAGTGTGCACTTCTGTCAGTAAATTACTGCATATTTACCATATTTATCCTTTATGTAATGATTTTCAAAGAATGCATCTGTAAGAGAGACTGCCAGTAATGGTTTGTCGACTGTACCATACAGCAGTAAGCATTTTTAAACAAAATTATTTTAATACATAATATAACTGAGGTGCAGATAACTAATAACATCACTTTCATAGTTACAAATAAACAAATTCTAAAGATAGCTTCATGTTGTGATTCCAGTTCAGCAGGTCCTGGTCTGTGCTGTCTCTCTGTCTCATTCACCAAACCTGCAGTGAACAATGAGTCTTGAAATCAGTTAGATTAAGCACATTGTCTATTGATTGGCTCCCAATTTGCTGTGTGATACAACCCAAATAATCCCATTTCAAGTTTCAACACTTGTTTCTAATGGTTTCCAAATCATTTCAGGCAGGAATGGATCACAATTAGTTTAGCATTTAGCAGCCGAGAGTGGCCATGCATGCAAGAGTGTGATTCTGGGCTTAACAGCGGCTGCCTGTGCTGCATTTGACATTTCCATTTTCTGGACACCTTCCTTTGTTCTGCCTCGGGGCTTTTTTTTTTTCCAACCACCTGTGGAAGTCAAGAAGACACTGAGCCTCTGTGGGTGCGCATTAGGACAGCTGCAGAAGAAGAATCTAATTTGCCACAAATGTACCTTTTTGTGCAACAAAATGACACTCAAAGAACCAGCTCACTACCCATGTCATAACAGAGCCTGGCAAAGAAGAACCCCCCCCCCCAACTCTTTGTGGCATTTGACAACGACATGATGTGGTCGCAACCAAGCCCTCATTTTCTGAAAACAACTTAAGTCTAAGATAACAGCCGTAGGATCAGACTAACAGCATGACGGGCTGAGTTTTGATTGAAAGAGAGCATACAAGACAACAAAGCGCACAAGCTTGAGATAGCGTCCAACGCTGCAGTCAACCATACTGTGGACATCCATCCATCCAGTCATCCAAGTATGTTCTTTAACAATTCTCTTTAAAGGGGGGGGGGCAGGTTTCGGCACGGTGCGCCATTGTCCACCACATGCACCATGTTTAATCTGTGCTATGAAACAATATTTCTGTCACTCTTTCATACAGTAGCAGTAAAACAGGAGGAAAGCAGTTACTAGTTTAAAAAAAAAAATGTTTTACTCATACCATATGTGATATATTGGAATGGAAAGTAATTTGGCTGTAGGTCAACCATCACTGAGCTGATGCTTACAAAACTTCCCCCCCCCAAATTTTACAGAAGTCAAAAATGGAAAATTTGTCTGAAACATTCTGTAGACCTTTGCCCAATGAATACTCAAACCAAGTTTCAGAAGTATTTGCCAATAAATACAGAAGGGGTAGCAATTGGTGTTAAACATCAATGTACAGTATTTCTTAAAATGTTTTGAAAATTTGTGAAAAATCAAAAATTCATCTACAATAGTTTGTTGACCATTTCCCAATGAATATTCATAAGTTTCAGAAGAATGACACCATAAATAAGGGGGAAGTAGTCATTGAAGTTACACTCTTCAAATTCTCACTTTTTTTTTAAATTTTAAAAAATGAAAATGAAAGATTTGTCTGAAGCATTTTGTAGAGCTTTGCACATTGAATACTCATTCCAAGTTTCAAAACAGACAGACCAGGAATAAGGGAGGAGTAGGGATTAATGGTAAATGTACAGTATTTCTCAAAAATTTTGAAAATTAATTTAAAAACAAAAAAACAAAGTCAAAAATCAACATTCTTTCCCCATTTTGTAGAGCCTTATCCAAAGAGCAGTTGTGCAAAGCTTCAGAATATTTCAAATATAAATGACAAAGGAGCAGCGAATTTAGCAAAAAGTTGAGGGACAACAGACGGACAGATAACAGACATCTCGATGTCGAATCAGCTGAGCAGAGCTGAAAAGTATTTCTGTGTCTGACTGTGCTTGTGAAGTACATCGTTTAGTAAACATGAATTCTTACTATAATTCTGGAATATTTGCCATAAAAAAGGTTTCAAGCAAAAAGTGCTCCCAAAGGCCCAAAAAATGACTTGTGATGTTTGTTTTTTTTTTATTATTATTATATAGGGAACAGTATGCTCCACCACCATCATGCTATATAGGATTTGGCATTTATCTTTGTTATAGTGACTTTTACTTTCAACCCCCTCTGTTCGTAGTGGATTGTTTTGTAATACAAACTGATTAGTCTGGAGAAAAGCCTGTGTGTAGGTAAGCTGACAGACTGAACTTTTGTAACACAAATGTATGCAAATATACTGTATATCATAATATGTACAAAACATTGAAATCTAAATCTAAAATAAACCCAGAAGTTATTTAGCTGCAGTGATTCTGCCTTTGCATTTCTTTTGAATTAATATGCAGTGGCCTTCATTTGCAGACATTACAGCTTGTGATTAATTTTAGATATGTTCATTAGATATTGGGTAAAACTTGTACTGATGGCACTGAAACAAATGAACACCATATTTCTGGTGATAATGAGGTCTGAAAGAAGAACCATCACTTGACATTGTCAGGAATCTGTATTTAAGTGTTGCATAATTAAAATACAGAAAATATGCTTTATGCTCTAAAATGTACCCCACAGCGTATGACTTTTAGCCTGTTCAGCACAGGTTTAATCAACATATTGTCTCTGATTTCACTTGGATATACCAAAATATTCCATGAAGGGACACAGTACCTGCAGAAGTAGCTGATATCACAGTTATAGATATGAAACTTATTTATAATATGGCTCTTTAAAACCTAAAGGTATGCTAAGAATTTTTATAAAAGTTTACAATATTACATTTTTACACTGCTCAAAAAAATTAAAGATGCACTCTGAAAACACCTCAGACATCAATGGGGGGGAACATCATGCTGGATTTCTATACTGATATGGACTAGTTAGTCTGTTTGGAATGAAAGGACGCCAAATAATTTGATGGAAATGATCATCATCAACCTACAAAGGGTTGAATTAAAAGACACCCTGAAAATCAAAGTGAAAAAATGATGCAGCAGGCTAGTCCATTTTGCTGAAATTTCATTGCAGCAACTCAAAATGGTACTCAGGAGTTTGTATGGCTCCCACATGCATCCCCAACAATGCCGGGGTATGCTACTAATGAGACGATGGGTGGGATGGTGTCCTGGGGAATCTCCTCCCAGATCTGGACCAGAGCATCACTGAGCTCC
>JAMQGT020006405.1:0-22486 GCA_024447675.2 Pterophyllum scalare | reverse complement strand
TTGATCTGTGTTAAACATTAGTAGTATAGTATTTTATTGTGAATAATTTATCATTCATTTCAATTAAATTTTATTTCTATAGTGCCAAAGCACAACAGACAAACAGTCACCTCAAGGCACTTTATATTGTAAGGGAAAAACCCTACAATAATTACAGAGAAAACCCAACAGTCAAAACGATTCCCTATGAGCAAGCACTTGGCGACACAAGAGAGCCAGAGATTAATAATAACTAGTGATTAAATGCAGAGTAGGGTATAAACACAGAGAAAAAAAGAGATAAAGGAAAAGAAACAGTGTATCATGGGAACCCCCTAGCAGTCTGGGCCTATATGCAGCATAACTAAAGGATGGTTCAGGGCCACCTGATCCAACTCAATAAGCTTAATCAAAAAGGAAAGTTTTAGGCCTAATCTTAAAAATAGAGAGGGTGTCTGTCTCCCGAATCCAAATTGGGAGCTGGTTCCACAGAAGAGGGGCCTAAAAGCTGAAGGCTCTGCCTCCCATTCTACTTTTAAGTATCCTAGAAACTACAAGTAAGCCAGCAGTCTGAGAGCGAAGTGCTCTATTGGGGTGATATGGTACTATAAGGTCTTTAAGATAAGATGGGGCCTGATTATTGTATGTGAAAAGAAGAATTATTATTCTACTTATTATTCTATTCTGGATTTCACAGGGAGCCAATGAAGTCAATATAGGAGAAATATTCTCTTTTTGTAGTCCCTGTCAGTACTTCTGCTGCAGCATTTTGGATCAGCTGAAGGGTCCATGTACTTTTTGGTCATTTGTTTTTCTGTTTTGAAAACTGATTATTGTAAAACAACAAAACGGATTGGTTATTTGGGTTTTGTCTTTAAGACATTCCTGCAGTTTAAGTAGTTGATGTGTGTCATTTGGCTTTTTGGATAGATAAAGCTGGGTATCATCTGCATAGCAATGAAAATTTATACT
Source organism: Pterophyllum scalare (assembly GCA_024447675.2). Classification (NCBI taxonomy): domain Eukaryota; kingdom Metazoa; phylum Chordata; class Actinopteri; order Cichliformes; family Cichlidae; genus Pterophyllum; species Pterophyllum scalare. The sequence continues at coordinate 21,535 of JAMQGT020006405.1, read as the reverse complement.
ATGCTTTCTAAGAATGCATAAGGGAAGCATGTATAGTGTAAATACAATTGGTCCTAGTACAGAACTCTGTGGAACTCCATAATTAATTTTAGTGTGTGAAGAAGACTCCCCACTGACATGAACAAATTGGAGTCTTTTAGATAAATATGATTGAAACCGCTGCAGCACGGTACCTATGGCATGCTCTAATCTCAGTAATAAAATGTTATGGTCAACAGTATCAAAAGCTGCACTGAGGTCCAACAGACAAGCACAGAGATGAGTCCACTGTCATAGGCTGTAAGAAGATCATTTGTAACCTTCAACAATGCTGTTTCTGTACTGTGATGAATTCTGAAATCTGACTGAAATGTTTCAAATAAACCATTCCTCTGCAGATGATCAGTTAACTGTTTTACAACTACTCTTTCAAGAATGTTTGAGAGAAAAGGAAGGTTGAAGATTGGCTTTTTAAGTAATGGTTTAATTACTGACACCTTAAAAGCCTGTGGCACATAGGCAACGAATAAAGACAGACTGATTACATTTCAAATTGAAGCATCAGTTAATGGTAGGACTTCTTTAAGCAGGTGGGTAGAAATGGGATCTAATACACATGTTGATGGTTTGAAGGAAGTAATTCTTGAATTTAACTCAGAAAGATCAATTGGAGAGAAAGAGTCTAAACAAATACCAGCAGTATTGAAAGCAGCCAAACATGAAGATATGTTGTTATGAATAATTTTTTTTCTCTAATGGATAAAATTTTATTTGTGAAGAAATTCATGAAGTCATTACTAGTTAAAGTTAAAAGGAATACTCAGCTCAGCCTGGCTATAGTGCTGAAAATTGGTAGATTGGATTGCTCTTATTTTCTTCAATTAGTGATGAATAGTAAGATGCCCTAGCTTTACAGAGAGGGTTTTGTTTTTTATAGGGCAACAAGCTCTTTTAGTTGAGCATCTTCTAAATTAGTGAGATTCCTCTCCAGCTTTCGGGTTATCTGCTTTAAGCTGCATGTTTGTGAATTATACCATGGAGTCAGGCACTTCTGATTTGAGGCTTTCCTTTTCAAAGGAGCCAAAGTATCCAAAGTCGTACGCAGTGAGAATGTAAAACTATTGGCGAGATAATCTACCTCACTGGGAACAGAGTTTAGGTAGCTACTCTGCACTGTGTTGTCACATAGCATTGATAAGCATAATGAAGGAATTATATCCTTTAACTTACTTTCAGAAAGACTTATACTGTAATAAAAGTAAATGTAAATCTTATTAAGAAATGATCAGACTGGAGGGGCCTTTCAGGGAATACTGTTAGGTCTTCAGTTTCTAAGCCAGAGATAAGATCCAGAGTGTGGTTAAGTGTGGGTGGGCTCATTTACATTTTGAGAGAAGACATCTGAATTTAATAATAGATTAAATGCAATGTTGAGGCTGTCATTTTCAGCATCTACATGGATGTTAAAATCACCCACTATAGTTATTTTATCTGAGTAAGGGCCAGGTGGACAATAGATAATAACAAATAAAACAGGTTTTGAATTTTCCAGTTAGGGTGGACAAGGTTAAGAGTCAGTGTTTCAAATGAATTAAAGCTCTGTCTGGGTCTTTGATTAATTAATAAGTTGGAGTGGAAGATTGCTGCTAATCCTCCTCCTTGCCCTGTGCTTCGAGCATTCTGACAGCGTGACTCGTGGCTGTTTCATTTAAACTAACATATTCAAACTACTGTAACCAGATTTCTGTTACAATATGTTATCAATATGTTGATCAAAACAAAACATTCTGTTTTATTATAACTTGGGCGTTAGTTGACAAGCTTTCCTATCAGTGATAACACTTCTTGTTAATTAAGAACATTGGAACATTGAAAAGAAGTCTGAGTGACAACTGTGTGCAGTCAACAAATCACCAGATTCTTTTGTAATTTTGCATGACAGCTTTGAGAGAAGCTAATGTGGTGAAAGTAATCACTGCTTAAATTACAATAAATCCTCATCCTGTTTTCTGAAATCAAGAGGGTATGATTTAATGCACAGACTACTCAAAAAGAGTAGTTAAAATCCTGATAACTTGGGTTTCAGGTACAAAAATGTATCATGATAAAATATTTCTGTCTATATTGAATTCTCTGCTGTTAGTGGTGTATTTTTGATATGAAGAAAAAGTTGTAGTTTAACTGCTTTAGTTTGAACTTACCAATTATATTTGTCGAAACAGAAATACACAACGTTTTAAAGTTTACATCATTTAATGTTCAGACTCCCTTCTTTATTTTATGTATTTATTTATTTATTTTTTTGAAGGGGAGTAAAAGTAATGGCATGATACTCTGTTGCTGCTACACAGTTATTTACAAACTGTTATTGTCTACTGCCAGTATTGTCAAAATATGTGGAACAACCAGTAATGTAATCTCCATTTTTGTGCTGTTTTTGGTCCTTCAGCTGGAGAAGGTAGAAGTCATAATGAACAAGAGCATATATCTGCTTCCTGCATGCTTCTACCCAGATCAATTGAGCTAAACACAGAGGGAATGGATCCTCAGCACTCCTCTTTATAGCTGGCTGGATGAAAGCAGCTGCCATTGGATTTCTGCAGTGCTTCATTCCTACAGTATGCCTGCCCTCCCTAGTGCTGCGCACACAGCAAGGGTGAATAATAAGTAAAATATACCATATTCAGTATAACTTTTTAAATGTCCTTATGCCTTAATATGTTTTTATGTCTGTGAAGCCCTTTGAACCTCCTCATGTGATACTGGGCTAAACAAAATAAATTGAATTATATAACATCTCATTGCAGGAATATGGTAGCTTTGCTTCATCTTTGTTTTTTTTTTAATTTGGAGTTTGAGTATGGAGATGAAATGCTACTTAAACTGGGTACTAATCGCTACTTTTTCTTTCACTGTAGAAAATGCCATTTTTAACATATCCTGGGCAATGAACACTGAGCCTCTACTTGGATAGATGAACATTTGACTCCTACTTAATGACTCATTTAAAATCAGGCAGCTAAAACTCAAGCTGAATGAATCTGGTTTTTTTGTTGTTGTTGTTTTTGTTAGCAGTTTTAGATTTCTTGAAAAGGTACGATCCTTGTACCCGTTGATGATGCTACCTCAGAGTTTTGCCAAGACTCTGGACAGTTTTTAAACTGCTAAGGTGGGTGGACGTGTTACTACTAGGTCATACCTAGCGAAATAAAGGGACTTGGCTAAGCTCAGTGGCAAAGACTAGGAAGAGGTATTGAAAGAGATGAAGCTGCAAATCTGTGGGACCATTGAGACTACAGACACCGTCTCCCTTACATGATAACAATGCTGATGATACACCACTGCCAGGGTTCTAGCCAAAAAAAAATTATAGCCCGGCGCATTTAGCTGTGGGGGTAGCAGCATTAGATAATTAGCATTAGATTGCTAATGTTAAATGCTTAAATGCAGTGCCCGCTTGCTAATTGAGTGATGGTGAACAGTTAGGCCTTAATTAGACTTATGTGCCAGGTCTTTGCGGATAACCGGAAATCACCTCTGAAGCTTACACAGTAATCACACTCCATGTGGATGTGTAGTTACATTTCTCAATAGGTGCATGTCAAACCTGACACATAATTGTATGTTTCAGCATAGAGTTCAGAGGGGATTTCCGGTTACGTGCGTAGGACCGACACAGAACTCTTAATTCAGACCTTATTAGACTTATTAGATAAAGCGATAATTCTTTTTGCATATAAACCAGCAGAGTTTCACTTAAATATCATGTGTGCAATGTGTCCCAGTGCGCCATTTCCTTCCACTAATGGGTTTCCAGAAATCATGTAAAAAGCTTACACAACAAAAACATTATAATCCGGATGTTTTATCGATCCAATCAGCTGCTAAAAGCACTCCCTACGTTGCAATATCCATCATCACGTTGTCAACATGACAAGGCCTCTCAGAGCCCCTGGGATTTTATGTTTAATAGAAAGCCTGACATTGTCCTTTTGAGCTCCCCTTTTCCTCTTCTTCTCCACTGCATTCACACTGGTGGCTAGTTTGTTTTCTGTAGTCCTGCAAAATCAAACATGAACAGGACCATTGAAAGATTGCGTGTGCACATTGTGAATGAAACTGGCCATCCTCTGTGGTAGATTAGATTAGATTAGATTAGATAGAACTTTATTGTCATTATACATACAATGAAATTAAACATCATACAACGAATTATACAACGTCATTCCATCACAGTATAACGAAATTTCGTTCAGATAACCATCCAAAAGAAGACACACAACAAAACAAACAGGGAAGACAGATGTCTGTGGTCATGCAGCCGTTGTACGGTGCTACCATTTCAATCCCTGAAGAAAAAGGAAAAACAGACACACCATGGGGAAGTTAGGTTAAAAAAATTAATCTGGTACTGTGCTCGTCGTGAGCACTGTATCAGAGTAAAAAAAAAAATCACCTTAGCAAAACATATTTGCACATTTAAAGCTGGTAGGGTAGGGAGGGCCGGGGGTGGGGGGGGGCATGCAGACGGGGACGAGAGGGTCAGGGTATTGTAGAGCCAGATGCCAGCTCCTAGCCAAAACAGTTAGCTGATACTGATGGATGTTTGTCAGCGACCGTGGTACACCAGATCCAGCCCACACAAATCACAGAGAGGGCTCGGGGGAAGAGCATCCATCACACATTGTCCTGGAGAGATATAATTACCAGCCTCAAGGCTGGCAGGGGAGCTGAATTCCTGACAATGCAGATGTTGTTTTGGAACAGGCTGCTTGTTATTTTCGAACAGCCTTCAGTTCACTGGGGAACCCATTTCAATATCCAATATTCCAAATTCATTAGTTACCGTCTTCACTGTGCAGAACCGAACTTCATCTCCAGATCTTATCCCTTTTCACCTGTGAGTGCAATCTCAGCTGAACTATGCATCCAGCTTGCGGCTCAGGTCCATCAGGCTCTGAGTCTGTGTATGTACGGCTCTGCACAGCCAATCCATCTGGTTCTGCTGACCTGGCAAACACCAAACTGCTGCCCAGATTTTCCGGTAAATCAGGCATCCTCCAAGCCCAAACAGAAGAAATCCCATTACCAAATAGCCAAATATGTAAATGTCTTCCACGTCCTCAACCGCCAGAGCTGTGAGGCACACAGGGCTCCACAAGTTCCAGGAGTTATAGATGCATCCAACGGGGTCTGTTCCACTCGGACACGCGGGCTCCCCTTTCCCTGATCTCATAGTGGAGAAAATTCTATCAATGCTGTTCAGGGCCCGGTTTGCCAAATCCATGTTGATTCTTAATCTTATTCTTATTTGGTCAGTGTGTAAGAGGTGCTATTACAGCAAGCAGCAAGCAGGAGAGATGGGGGAGGGCAGGAAAGCAGGAGAGCGATAGAATGCGACCGTCCCTGTCAGAGTGCAGGAGGGAAATGTTGCAGATTGCGGTGAAATAATACTATATGCAGCAATCTAGCAAGAGAAGAAAAATCAGTCTGGTATTTGCGACAGGGTGGAGTGTGTGAGGTGCATGCCCGCTTGCTAATTGCAGTGATAGAAGAGTTCTGATAGCGAACCGGTGAAATTCTCAGCCTGGCGCAAGACGACTTCAGCATGGCGCAGTGCTGGGCGATCAACCGCTGGAACCCTGACTGCCACAGCCCCAGTTGCTCACAAGTAAACCATAGGTAGATAGTGACTAGGGTCCTTAGCCCCAGTTCCACCTTTGTGTGTAAAGAAACCTTCTTCGATTATGATCAGTGATGTAAACCCACCTGAAGTTCAGAAGGTCATGGTTGAGCATATTTTAAAGAAGGATGACAATGGATCGCATTTACATACCTCAGTGCATATCCACTTCCACTATCCACTTTTCTCAGGAAAAATTCCTATGGCTAATAGTGAGACAGACTATGACACTTGATGCTCACACATTAAGCTGCTTCTTAATAATCCCAGTATGACTCAACTTCAGGTATCCAGGAAGATATTAGACAGTTTACTTCCCCCTGCAGCCAAAGTAGTCAAGGGCCTAAGTCACACTTCACCTCCTGTAGCCTATCTGCAGAGGCTGGCTTCAGCCTTTGGTGTTGTTGAGGATGGTAGGGAGCTCTTTGTTCATGAATACACTTCAAGAGTCACGTGAGAAACCATCTGCTTATCTCCACTGTTTACAACTAGCATTAAATGTAGCCGTTAAAAAATCCAGATTCCACCTGATGATGCAGACAAACATCTTCTCAAGCTGTTTTGTAGAAGATGTTGGGATAGTGGATTGCTGCCAGTAGCTTGAGGAAAAGAGGATTTGATTTCAGTGTGGTATCATCCTCAGCCTCTCTGAGTACTCTTTCTTCACCCTTGCTCTGCTTTTCTCTCAGAAAGAAATAACACAGGATTTTATGCTTTCCTTGCATTTCTTCTGGCAGTCTCTGCATTGTTGTCTTTCATTTATTTTCTACACCAGAGAAGTATGTATTATTCAGCACTGCATGGCCACTGTTTCGTGTTTAGCGGTGTGACATTGGATACACATTATTGGGATGTTGGGAAGTAATTGCAGCCAGGATCACCATTTTCTAGTAACAATTATTTTTTTCTTTAAAAAATTGAGAAAAATAGGTGTTTGTGCTCCTGTACCCCCCCCCCAAAAATCTGTTTGCGCTCTAGTTTCTGATGCACTGTTCAGTGGCACAGACTCAGCAACAGGCATATTGGTATGATAATGATAAGAGCCACTTTGTGTATTTGCTGTGTAAATGTCTTGTAATCAGAGGATTCTGGCTGTCTCTGAGCAGCATCAACACCTCCCCCAGAACCAATAGCAGAGACTGAGTGTGGGCACTGTGTTTGTCAAACAGGCTCACTGTGCCAACTGTAGTAACAGTGTGTGATACAACATAGAGCTGCAGACCCTTTGTAGAGAGGCACAGAACCAAAAGAGAAAGCATAGGTTCCTAGGCTCCATATGAAAGCACATGAAAGCATGGATGCAATGGCAGAAATCATTATTTTTAAGTTTTCTTTTCTTAAAAATAAGGTTTAAAGTGGTTTTAAATAGCTGGAATTTTACCAAAGCACATTTTCTTATTTAGTATGAGTTCATAGTCGTCTTATCTTTTTAAATCTCCTGCTATGTCTGAAGTATGGAGTGGTGCACCTTGTGTGTTTATGGGCTTTATTTTAGACTAGAAAAGGAAGAATGTGATATTGACATGACAGATGAAGACAAAATTAGACTGGCATCCAAAATTAACTTTTTAACTCCAAAAAATTGTTGGTCCTTTAGCAGAGACGAATAGACAAAGAAGTTCTTTGTAGTGGAGTGAAACTGAGTGGCCCCACCTTTACTCCCTCTGCAGTGGTTCACTTTCCCTTTCAAACCTGCTCTTCAATCAGACAGCATTTGACTTACACATAGCACATGCTTTTTAAGCCAACACCACACTGCATGCAAGTGCATCTTTGTAGCCTTGATGTTGGCTGAACTTCCGTGATCCTTCTTAATTCAATTCAATTCAATTCAGTTTTTTCTTAGTAGCTAAAGACTTACACAGATGGAGACAAACAAATCCAGCTTTAGGTTTATTGTTCCAAAGTGACTGTAGTGAAAAATGTCTATGATAAATGGCTCCAGAATGCTGCTCAATTCCAACACCAAAAACTGATCATAATGATAGCTCAGGCAGGCCACAAAGTACAGCTCTGCCCACATTCCTATAGTGCAAGAACCATTTAAACCAACATAATGGTACTGAAACCCATAAAAAAAATGAAATAACTGTGCAGGAAATGTTGACTTACAATAAACAATATTGATTTTTATGAAAATTTTAGCCAATATTGATTTGTTAAAGTATAACTAAACTGTATCAAAGGAAAAAGAAGTATAAAAAACTAAACATACATTCATTTAATGTTCTACCATCTAGATCACCTTTGAATGCAACTATTTTCTACTTATTTTTTAACACTGAACAAAAGGCAGACTCATAATCAGGTGTTGTGGCTCCAGAGAACTGCTTCAGTAACATAGAAAGGTTTATTAGATTAGATTAGATTAAATTTTATTAATCCCTTAGGGAGGGTTCAGTCAGGGAAATTAAAGTTCCAGTAGCACTTTTACATTATAGGCACACAAGCAGAAAAAATATACAAGAAATATACAAGCAAATGAATAAATAGATAAATAATAAACAAAGATACAACAAAAACAAAGAAGACATAATATGTCTGACTGATGATGTGGTATTGCACCTTGATATTGCTTACTGTCCAGTACTGCTTTATGCTACCTTGTGCACAAGAGTCAACCCATATACTCTTTAGACTGTAAGCATAGACTGTAATGAAAAGTGACCAAAATGCAGACTCAAAGGCTGATGGAGGTAAACAAAAACAAATCTTTATTTAGGTTGATGAAATAAAGTTACAAACTACATGGGTTGAAAATGACAAAGTAAATCCCATAAACAAGGCATCGGGCACACAAAGGTAGATTGGCACACTGATGCAAAGGACTGGGGGAAAACAGCACCATGTATATATATATATATATATATATATATATATATATATATATATATATATATATATATATATATATATATATACACACACACACACACACACACACACACACACACACACACACACACACACATATATATATATATATATATATATATATATATATATATATATATCGTGGGAAGTGGAGACAGCAGGGGAAAACAAGACGCAGGTGATCAAAGACAATGAGATAGCAAATTGCAGGGTCTTTACCCACAATACAAAGCGCCTTGAGGCGACTGTTTGTTGTGATTTGGCGCTATATAAATTGAATTGAATTGAATTGAATTGAATTGAATTGAATTGAAGGGAGTAAAAGTAAACACCAGACACTAAAGATAAGTAACTACCAAAAAACAGGAAGTGAGAATTGGAACAAAATGGGGAAACAGATACATGAATGAACTAAACCTAGAAGAACTGACACAAGAGGACAAGACGGAAAATACTGAGGGAATAAACTAAACTAACACAAATAGTAACTGAAACTAAACCCTCAAGATTGAAAACACAAAGGAATAACAGAAAGGTTAAATGTAAACAATGAGTAAACTCATCATTAAACAAACAAACAAACAAAAAAAATCTACTAATAAACAGAACTAGAAAATCCAAAACCTTAAAGCACTGGGTGAAAAACCCAGGATCATGACATGACCATGATGCTTGTGTGGTGAGGACTAATGCACACAGATCATGCTACAGATCTCTTGCAGAAATGGTTTGTATAGTGAGCTCCTCTATAATCAGCTTCTCTCTAAAGAGAAAAGCTGGAACAAATAAATGAATTATTGATCAGGTTTCAGTGTGGATGAATTAGCCCAGTTAGAGAGTGCATTTTGTCCTCTTTGATAATGCTTTGCACAGTATTGCTACAGTATATTTTACCCAAGACATCTGATACATTCTGCTATAAATAAAGCATAATTCCTGGACATGTTCTGGAATAGTAAAAAGCATTAATCCTCAAAATGTATTTCTCACTCTAAACATTAAATTATTTTAGACTGACAGCTCAATTTGACATCAATCTCTGCCATCAGATAGTCCAGAAATATTTTGCAATTTTGAGGCTAAAAATGTGCAGTTTGGTAGCATTTAATGAATAATGAAGTAGTTTAAGGTAAATTCAAAGAATTTTCATGGAAAAAAATGTCAATTTGCAATCTTTATGGATTATGGTTAGGGGCTGAAATTGTCATTTGAGCCCCATTTTTCCTCTTCTTCCCCCTCGCTTCCACGCTGGTTTCTAATTTGCTTTCTGTAGCACCGGGAAGTCTCACGTGAATGGGAGAATCATGAGATTGTGCATACACATTGTGAACCAAAATGGTAAAATAGCCCTATGTTATATGCAAATTGTGGTGAAATAATATTACAGTTCAGAAAATGAAAAGGTAAAGTTGAAATTGTGCAAAATATCAATTGTTTTTGTCAAGAGCTTAGCTTTAGTATTAACACTGATAGGGATGTGAGTCAAATTGGGGTCCGCAGGGGGAGGGTGGTTCCGCAGGGGGAGGGTAGTCCCCCCCTTGGTGATGTGTCCCTACTGCCCCTACCTAAATTTGTGAATATGTTGGACAAAATTAAAGTTCACTCTGAAAGTGAAGAGGCCCAATGGGGATTGAGGTGCTTGACTGGCATGTTCTACATGACTCTCTAAGCCAGGGGTCTCAAACTCAAATGACCTCGGGGCCAGAGCTGGCTCTGTCATCTCAGTGAAGGGCCACTGTGTGTGTTTTTATATATATATTGTTGTTTACTTTTTTATTATTATATTTTACCTAGTTTGTTAAGACCATTACACACTGGACGCCTTGCATTTTTGCAAATAAATTGTCCTCATAAAACACACTGTGAAAAAAGTGAAGTCAACATCAGGCAATGATGTAATGAGGTCCTGATGTTTCTAAACAGGAGAAGGAAGAAACAGAGATTCTGGTTTCATCCAACTCATAAGAAAGCAGCAGCAGGGAGAGTTTCATGGTTTAATCCTGGAATTGATGCTGAATCATGACCGCTTTCGCGCATATTTAAGGATGTCAGTGGGCAGTTTGAGCTCTTGTTGGTAGAGTTGGGATCACATCTGAGGAGGCAGAGAATAATGTCAGAGAGTTGACTGCCCCAGAGCAGCGTGTAGCTGTGTGTTTAAGGTAAAACAGTATGATTTTACTGTTCTCACATCACTGTATATTCAGTGTATCGTTGTGTGTTTTGTGCTATAAGCTCACATCTGCAGCTCCATTCCCTCTTTTGGCCAGCTTATTATCACAGCAGGGTGTCTGATCACCAGCAGGATGTAGGTGCTGATTACCCAGACCTTGTTCTTCCCATTCAGCTTACTTCTAAGGACTTGCCTTACTCTCTGCAGGTGTTTGGTAGTGGCCTCTCATTGGTAAATCCTACACTTGCTGGTGACTTGTGCAATTCACTTGAAGTTGGCTTCTAATGTTTTCCACATCCCCATTGAACTCCCAATGGAGGCTCTTAGGATCCTGTTGATCTTGTACAGTTCTAGGCATTCCATGTGTGAGGCATTGAGTCATAGCCTTTCTTGTAGTCAATCCAGGCAGTGCACAGGTCTCTCAGTCTGGTCTATTTGAGTGAATGCTCTACCAGTAACTGGTGTTTTGTCCCTCTTTTGTTTCTGCCAATTCCTTTCTGGGCCCTGCCCATGTATTGAGCCATGTGCCTGTTCGTCTTAGCCACTATGATGCCTGACAGCTTCCATGTTGTGCTGAGGCAAGTTATTGGCCGGTAGTTGGATGGGACCAGTCTTATCCATTAGTACCTGGTTTATTTGTGCTGCCAGGTGCTCATGGAGTGCAGTTAGCTTCTTTAGCCAGTAAGTGTGATTTATGTCAGGGCCTGGTGCTGTCCACCTCTTCATATCTGAGACTCTTCCTTGGATGTCTGCCATTGTGATGGGTACTGGATCCAGTTTAGGGAGGTTGCTCTGGTCTGCTGTTAGATCTGCTAGCCACTGAGCATTGTTGCTATGTGTTGCATCTGTGTCCCATATGCTCTTCCAGTATTACTCTGTCTTCAACCTTAGTGTCATGGTCCTGGGCCGTTGACCCAGTGTTTTGTGTTCTTTCTGTGAGATTCTGTTTTTGTTATATTTCTAGTTGTCTTTCTTATATTCCTTACAGTTTAGATTCTCAGTTTGTTATAGTTGCTGTGTCCTGTTATTAGTTATTGTATTGTATTTTATCCTGGTTTCCCTTTGTTCTTGTCTTCTCCCATGTCTGTGTTCTTGTGTCTGTTTTGTATCCGTGTCTTGGCCCTTTTCTGTGTTTATTTTTACTTCCCCTTGTTTCCTTGTGTGTGGTGTTTAGGATTCCGTTACCCCTCCAATTAAGAGAGTTAAGCAAAACATCAAAAAAGTAACTTAAAGGGCCAAATTGTATGATATTTTTGACATCAATTTGTGGGCTGGAAGTAGGGGGCTGGGCCAGAAGCAGCCCGTGGGCTGGGAGTTTGACACCTGTGCTTTGGAGTTTAGTTCTCCCTGTGTTTTCACTTAGTGGGCCTCCTTGTTGAGTGGAGTCTCTTGTGTCTGTTTTCCCCAGTGTGTATGCTATTCCTGCGTTTGTATCATGTTTGGTTACTTCCTGTTTTATTTTGACAGTCCTTTGTCCTGTGCGCTTTGTGTTTAGTTTTGCTTCCCCTCATCTTGTCACTGTGATTATTCCTAGCTGTTTCTCCATCTCATGTTATCCTATCTGTATTTAAGCCCTCAGTTTTTCTGTTTGTTGTTGCGTCATAGTCAGTGTCCTAGTGTTGTTTTGTAGTTTTCCCTCTTGTAGTTTTTGGTGTTGAGTTGCAGCCTCCAGCTCCACCGTGACTTAGGGATTTAGTGTTTTGTATTTTGTGTTTTTGACTTTGTATCCGAGCCTCCAGCAATAAAGCTGTTTTTGAGTTCAGCTCAGTTTTCGTGCATCCTTTGGGTCTAACCCTGCCAGCCACACAGTGACATTCTGTCATTTAGTGGGGCTGTCCTCATATTGTTCCCCTGCCATTGAGAGTACGCTTTGGATTGTTCAGTCTAGACCATCTGGTTTATTCTCATGGCTTCTTTATCTCTAGTATACCTCTACAAGCAGTTAGCCAAGGCTGTGAGTCTTTGCTTGGCAGTTTCTAAGGCCTCAGGTATGGACAGCCAGTACTTCTATGGCACCTTTTTCTTCATCATACCTTTCTGCAGCTCTGATAGTTGGCTTACATCCCTCTGTGCTGCTTTGACCTTGGCCTCTAGTCTCCTTCTCCATGGAGGGTTCTGCTCTTTGTGGCTGTTCTTCATCTTATAGCATCTCGAGGATTACTGTTGCTATGGTTTATATCAGCTGGTTGATTTCAGGGGTGGTCACAGGAGGGATGGTTTGTAATGCTACATTCATATCTTCTAGTAGACTTACAGAGAGTACTTCACATAGTCTTGGTAATCAGCCACAGAGTATTTCAAACTTAGCCATGATCTTCTCTTTCAGTTCACCTGCTCTTGTATTCAATGTACCAGTTGTTCTTTTGGTGTGGTACCCCAGCTCGGACTGTGGGGATGTTCCCAATCCCCCCCCCTGAACTAGCATTTGTGTTGTAACTCATCAATCTCTACTTGCGATAGCAGTTGCTTCTTGCAGATAAAATCATTTACATATTCTGTCATGATGGTTTCATCCTTTATATGTTGGCAAAGCATGGCAAAGTTTCTAGTAAAAAGAAAATTAGTTTTGAATTCGTGTTATTTAGAATTGACGTGCTGAAAATCAACACTTTTATCTCCATTTTTCTTGTGCCATAAAAACAATCAGTCACCAAGACATTTAATTGTAAAGATGGCTGAACAGATTGTGATATCGGGAATTTGGAGCAGTTAACACCTTGATTTCTTTCATTTTATTCAAGCTATTCATGAACAATAATTGTTGTGTGGCAGAGCGCATTATTCTGCAAAAGACAAAAAAGGCAGTTCCTTTCAGCGACTGCTACCATGGAGTTCTGGAGTAATGTTTAGGTTGGAGGTACAAGTCAAAATACAGATGAGCCGGTTTTGCCGCTGACTGCTTGACGTTTTCTTTAAAAATCTTTACATATCCTTTCTTCATGATTCCTTCCACCATGAAGAGATTCCAAGTTCAAGACACACTGACGCATCCCCACCACATATACCCCTACCACTTTATAGGGGATGGTATTCTTTGGGTTGTACTCCTCTCCTTTTTATCTCCAAGCATAAGCAACATCTCTATGGACAAAGAGTTGTAGTTTCATCTTATCTGGCCAAAGGATGTGCTTCCAGTATGCATAATCTTTCTCCAGGTTGCCTTTAGCATATTTCAGTTTGGCTTGAAGGTGTGCAACCTTGCAGTCATCCCTGTGCAGGGTTCTAGTGATTGTCTTTGAGACTGAAATTCCCAACTTGTAATTCACAATAATTGTTTTGGCAGTTGTTCTGGGGTCTTTAGATACATTTCTTACTATTTTTCTTTACAGAGACTTTGAAAATTTTCACTTTCTACCTCTGCCAGGCTTGTTCTGTACTGTGTAGATCTCTTTGAATTCCTTGATACTTCTCCGGTTCTTGACATGCTGTGATAACTTTGTACATCCAACTCTTACTTTTAATTAATTCTTTTACTTACTTTTTAAAAATTATTTTTCTCAAGTCTAACCTGATTTTTTTTTCCGTTTGTTTTTGGCATGATGCTTTTGCTTATGTCTTCATACTGTATGTAAATTGGAAGATAACCCCCAGTTTTAACTTGATTTTATCAACTTTTAGTATTATAAAGTTAAAGCATATCATTGCACAACAGCAGTTTGTTCTGTGGCTCAATAAAAAGGTCAGTTTTTCAGGGGCCTAATAACATTGACACTGGTATTTTTTTACTGAAATAAGCTAGTATGTTTAGAAATGCTATGTTGAAAATCCCTTGTTCTGTTAACAAAGCACATTTAAAAAAAATGTAAATTTTATAGGGGACTTATAAATTTGTCCTCATCTGTAAGTGAGTCATCAGGCCAGTGGATGGTCTTTCTGATAACCAATTATATATATTTTTTCTGGCTGAACAAACATAAATTGCTGTGGTCCACATGTTGCGAACCACCAATTTAGAAGCTTAAGGTGCTATTATATCTGAATGCCTTCTATTTTCTGGAGGAAATTTATAAAACCAATCACCATTTGCTGTGTTTGAAGCATTGCACATGCACAGTGATAATGGTTAAACTTTGGACCTTCTTGCAGCATGTGTACTCACTGGGGCTCATCAGAAACAGCCTCAGCCTATTATAGCCTGTTAGTAGAAAAGGAACGAGGTGCAAAACGAGACAGGAGGAGACAACCATCTGCTGATGTGTTTTCTTATTTGGACTGATGTGTCTGAGACTGCGATCAATGCCGTGGGCAGTGTCTCAAGCCCCCTCCTCCATCCTAAGTATTCCACAACCAACACCTCCTAGAGTGAGGTGATTGATCTGAGAACTGGGAGCTGGTTGTCAGGGAGTGTTGGGACCCTGCAGGCAGCCAGGCACTGCTGTTTCCACTTAGCTACTAGGCAGGAATCTCTGCATGTTACATTTCTTACACTTTGATCTGCAGTGGAAGCTGAAAGCACACAGCATGCTGGTAGAATCAGTTTGAATGGCTGTGTCTATGTACAGACGAATCAATTGAACTTGTGCTTCTAATCTATTCTGCTGGAGTGCCACACCCAGATTACAAGTCGTAAATAGGCTTTTTCCATAACTGCTCATTTTTCCCCATATATCCATGTTATCTTTTTTTTCTAGATGCCAGACAGTTATGACGACAGTTTATTGAACATGGTCTGTTATTATGTTAAGCTGATGTCCATTACATGAATAGGGGCTGTAGCTCTGACTGAACTCAAGGCATTGATTTGCACTTACTGCGCCAGTCTCATTTTATTGCACCAGTACAATCTGAACACTATGACCTGTTTAACTGGAGCAATATTCCAGTCTTTTGTGCCTCAGTGGCCTGAGGATTGCATTGAAGATACCATGTATATTTCAAATACCCTTGGTAAATTGATAAAATGTCTCTGTCATAAAAAATCTCCCAATTAAGGCTGTCGAGCTAAAAAAAAAAGGAAAAAAAAGAAATAATATCAGAGCTATCACAATATCAGCTTTTCACTTCAGTGACAGTAACCAGGTATATTATTTTAGTTTAGTAGAGACTTTAGTGGAGACTGGTTACTAATCCACTTTATTGTTTTTGAAATAAAAATTCAGCTTTCAGCATATTTCTAGTAATTTCTTATGTTGTCAGGTGGTACAATTATAATGTCAAGTTGTGCAACCAGGTAAAATATTAAATAAAACTAATTATATTTTTTTGTGTGTGAATAAACAGCTGATAGCTATGATGTGAATAGCTATTGTACTGAATGCATTTATTTGTGTGCTTATATTTCTGTGTTTGAATATCTGACTGACTGCTAGAATGCAGTAATCGTAAGTTATTAGAATACATAAATACATGTGCCACCTGACATTTTTTTGGCAGTTAAGTCAGAAATACAGTAAAAAGAAAAAAACATTAAAACACTTCACTTTGCTTTTAAAAAGTCTTTAAAAGATGCAACGATGTTAGTTTTATATACATATTTTGAAAATCCTAAAAAAAAAAATTTTTAGAAACTGGACTCAAATTTTTTCTAAAATATATTTCCTGCATTTTCTGTATATTTTATATTCTAATTAGTTTCAGTTAACTACAATGTTGAATTCAAAACGTGTTTGTAGTTTATTTTTAGTTAAATAAAATATCATTAGAACTGTGGGACTTCATCAAGAATGAAAATGAACCAGAAATGAACAAATTTAAGATGTCATGTTTTTCAATTAGTTGCTTACTGTAGTTTCATCTAGTGGTGGGGTGGTAGGTTTGCTTGGCTTGTGTTGTTTGTGCTGGCTTATTTGTGCCACTGCTTCATTATCATAATTGTTCATGTGGGATGAAGTTAACAACTTTTAGGCCTGATGTGAGTTCCTCAAATTCTTACTGCCAAATCAGAATACTACACAACTAATTTCTGGACAGGTGAATGCCTATGGAGAGAAAATTGACTCAAAATATCTGTGTGCCTGTAAATAACATTTTGTGCGTAACTTCAGGTACTTGTAAATGTGTGTTCAAATACAAATACAAATATTAAGAAATTACAAATACAAAATAAAAGTACGCATACAAACCATTAAATACAAGTACACAAATCACCTGATACACAGTTATGCACAAATCAGGTTATGAGTGCACAGTACCTCAGCAAGGCTCAGTGCCAGGTGATCAGCAGTAGCTAGAACCCTATGTCGGAGGTATTATTACAACTATGTCATCATCTGTGAAACCATGTCAGTTTGCTCTCATTTGACATTCATTTGTTACCATGGACTTTCTTGTTTGCACGTTTTTCATATTTTTCTGTGTGCATAAATGGACTCATAGTATTACTACTCATTTAACTGCTGTCATTACTTCCACCAGTGTGTTAGCTAAGAGCCTTCTGGTGGATTGGGAGCTCACAAATAGCCCCCAAACTTTGTAGAAGAAAGGGGTCATCAAAAATTGAGATCATAAAAGCAGTTTGCCTCTCATGTCAGGTCAGGTGAGCTTAACAAAGCTAAATAATCACATAGGCAGACATAAGGAGCCCTCACAATTTAAAAAAAGAATCCTACAAGTCAGGCAGTTATGATGTCAAAAGATGTGCAGCAATACTGAATAACAGAACCAGCCAGTATTGGAACTGAGTGTCACCATGCTGTCTCAAAGGGGCAGACAGCACATCAGATTCAACAGTTTGATACTTTATTTAATCCTTAGCTCACTATGGCTTCTTTATTGGCATGACTGTTTACATACTTGGCAAGTGTACAAGGCACAAGCCACTGTTCTCCTAGTGCCAGTCCCAAGCCCAGATAAATGGGGAGGGTTGCATCAGCAGAGGCATTCAGTGCAAAATCTTGGTCAAATCAAATATCTGGATCATGAAGAATGACATTTCCATACGCTGGGTCTTTCCAGGGCCTACGTATGTAAGCTACATGAGTGCTGACGTTGTTGTCAGCATTTATGCATTGTGTGTGTTAATTACCATGTGGTCTTGTCCCAGTGTTTTACATGCAGTAGCTGGCCGACAGAAACAAAAAATATTCTGATATTCTGGGACTTCTTTCCCTCTTGGATCCTTGCTCTTTGTTGTCGTCAGCTTTTTTTTGATGCTGTGAACATATTAATCCCTCTAGTTTTTTCCCTCACCACCATTCCAATAGTTTCAACAGTCTCCCTCTAGGAATTTGCTGACATTTGTGAGTCCTTATATTGTTCCTGTGATTATTATTCCTTATATTGAGATGATAATTGTTATTTTCTCACTGAGAACATGTCTCCACTTCTTTAGAGTGCAGTGGCAGCATGCTTTACACCACTGCATCCAACACTTTGCAGTACACTTGGTGATATAAGGCCTGGATGCTGCTCAGCCACAGAACCCATTCCATGAAGCTCTCTGCACACTGTTCTTGAGCTAATCTGTAGCCCACATGAAGTTTGGAGGTCTGCAGCAATTGAGTCTACCGAAAGTTAGCAACCTCTGCTCACTCCTCACCTTCTGCTGACCCTGCTCTGTCATTTTACACGGCCTACCACTTCGTGCCTGAGTTGCTGTTCACAATCACTTCCACTTTTGTTTGGTAGTGGGGAAAATAGTCTGTGAGATAGGTATTAAGGATCTTATAGGATGCTCGCTGTAGATGTCCAGCAGCGATGGGAGGGGGGCACCTATAATCCTTCAAGCCATCTTCACCAACCTATTTAGCTGATGGTTCTTGTAGTTCTTACAGCTTCCAAACCAGGAGGTGAGGGTGTAGGTCATAACACTCTCAATGGTTAATGAAGAGGACTCTGATGTAGGTGTCTTTATCCTCCAGGTGGGACAGGATGAGGTGGAGTGTGATGGAGACAGCGTCCTCAGTGGAACAATTTACTTTGCAGGCAAACTGTAGGGGGATAAGATTTTATATGCTGCATGACTAGCTGCTTGAAGCAGTTTGTCAGCACTGGTGTGAGTGCCAGTGGGTGGTATCATTTAGGTCGGTTGTGCTTCTTTGGAACAGGGACGATGGTGGCTCTTTTGATGCATGCAGGCACCACTGGCTGAGAATATGTTTGTGACCACATCTTTTAGTCGCTCTGCACAGTACTTCAGGACCCATCTGGGATGTTGTCTGGCCCTGCAGCTTTCCATTGTGACGCTAGTCAAGCATCTTCTTCACTGTAGCTGTCTGATTGTCGGTTGGGGGTGGGGGGCTTCTGTGCCTGGGTGGTGCTGCTTGCCTCAAACTGAGCAAAGAAACAGTTGAGTTAATCAAGAAAGGTGGGGTCACTGAGGCATATCTCAGCAGGTGAGATATGCCTCTCGGTCAGACAGTGGAAGCGTTGCCACAGCTTCCCAGTGTCTCCTGTGTTAGTGAAGTGACTATGAAGTCTCTTTCCATATGGCCTCTCTGCCTCTCTAATTCCAATTCAATTCAATTCAATTCAGTTTTATTTATATAGCGTCAAATCACAACAAATAGTCACCTCAAGGCACTTTATATTGTAAGGTAAAGACCCTACAATAAATGTTCCATGTGACAGGTTCCTTCTCGCCTGTTTGTATACTACTGCATCTCCTGGCATAAATGCTATGTTTCTGGCTCAGCAGTGCATGCACTTTAACACACATACAGGGTTTGTCATGGTTGAGACACTTGTAGGTTTTGACCATCGTCACATTGTCAGAACATTTGTCATTGTAGCTGATAACTGATTCAGTGTATTCCTCCAGGTCAAGTCCCTTGTCATTTGTCACCGCCTCCTTGAAGATGTCACACTGTGTTGTCACAAAACAGTCCTGCAATCTGGGAATAGCATCCCATGACCACACTTGTGACTTTTCTAATGGCAGGTCTCTGTTGTTTCACCCTGGGTCCTGCCAACATGGGGGAGGGGGGCGACTTTGTACGAGTCTCTAATATTTGTGTACACCAGGTCTAATGTGTTACTCCCCCTTGTTGCAAAGTCCACGTGTTGATTGAATTTAGGCAGGACATATAAAAGGACTGGTTAAAATGCCCTGCTACTTCAAAGGATGACTCTGAATGAGCCGTCTGCTGATGAGCAGTCTTATACAGCTACTCCTCCTTCACATTGGCCCTTGGCAGTATGTACACAGCCATGAAGATGACTGTTGTAAACTTTCGTGGCAGGTAGAAGGGACAACAGCTCACAGTGAGCAGCTCTATATCTGGTATGCAGACCTTTGAAACCACCTCAGCATCCAGGCACCATGAATTGTTGGTATAAACTGCTACTCTCCCTCCTCTGCGCTTTCCGGTCAGCGTAGCCGCTCTGTGCAGCCTTAGCCCCTCTAGCTCTATTGCAGGGTCCTGTTCTGACCAAGCCAGGTGTTGGGAAAGATGAAAACACAGCATTCCCTCATACTGTGTTGGGAGGCCCTTGACAGCCTGATGTAATCAGTTTTGCTGTCTAGTGAGTAGATGTTAGCCAGGATGACTGCTGGAACTGCTGTCTTGTGTGGGTTAACTGTTAGCCTGGCATGAACTTCTCTGCTGTTGCCACGTTTCTGCATCCTTCTGCAATGCCTCTGACACCTCCTCCTTGGTGTTGTCACAGGCAATCGTGGTGTCTCAGAGCCTGGTCAGTGTAATAGGCCAACCATACAGATGAGGTCAGGCAGGAGATGTTTTCAGAAGTCCACTCATCCACACACATTGCTAAGTTCTTAAGATAGATCACTGTAAGCAATGTTCGTGTCGCCATATTCCTAAAAAAATAAAAATAAAGATGAAAAAATGCAAAGTTTGATCAAAAAGATGCAAGCCCATTCTTGTTTACAGTGGTGATGGACAAGTTGACAGATGATGTCAGGCAGGAGATGTTTTCAGATGACAGAATGCATGGTTGTGTGAATGACAGGGAGACAGGTGGAAAGGTGAACATGCAAGGGGTAGAGATAGTGAAGTTAGATAAGTTTAAATACTTGAGGTTAACCATTCAAAGCAACAGTGCACAAGAGAGTTGACAGAGAGGGCAGGGAGGGTGGAGTGGGTGGAGACGAGTGTCAGGCATGATATGTGACAGAAGGATAGCAGCAAAAGTGAAAGAGAAGATTAACAAGACAGTAGTGAGACCTACTATGATGTATGGTTTGGACTTTGACAAGAAGACCATTGGCCAAGCTGGAGCTGGCAGTATTGAAGCTGCTGAGATTTTCTAAGGTTGAGCTGTTTGGAGACAAAGTCAGAGAGGCAAAGTTGAAATGGTTTAGACATGAGCAGAGGCAGGATAGTGGATATGTTGGACAAATAAGAACGAGCTACCAGGCAGGAGGAAAAGAGGAAGACCACAGAGAAGTTTCATGGATAAAGTTAATGAGGATATTCAATTCAATTCAATTCAATTCAATTTTATTTATATAGCGCCAAATCACAACAAACAGTCGCCTCAAGGCGCTTTGTATTGTGGGTAAAGACTCTACAATAACACAGAGAAAACCCAACAGTCAAAACGACCCCCTATGAGCAAGCACTTGGCGACGGTGGGAAGGAAAAACTCCCTTTTAACAGGAAGAAACCTCCAGCAGAACCAGGCTCAGGGAGGGGCAGTCATCTGCTGCGACCGGTTGGGGCTGAGTGGAGAGAGGCAGGACAAAAGACATGCTGTGGAAGAGAGTCAGAGATTAATAATAATGATTAAATACAGAGTGAAGTATAAACAAGTAAATAAAGGTGAATGAGAAAGAAACAGTGCATTATGGGACCCCCCTCAGCAGCCTAGGCCTATAGCAGCATAACTAAGGGGTGGTTCAGTGTCGTCTGATCCAGCCTAACTATAAGCTTGATCATAAAGGAAAGTTTTAAGCCTAATTTTGAAAATAGAGAGGGTGTCTGTCTCCC
>JAMQGT020006404.1:0-12532 GCA_024447675.2 Pterophyllum scalare | reverse complement strand
GGTTGTGTGACCTTTCTTGGTTCAGTTGCGTATTGCTTAAACTAAAAACTGCTTTATTCGCAGGAGACCTGAATGATACAAAAACACAAAACCCAAAAACCCAAAATCTCCACCAGGGCAGGAATAAACAAGAAGCCTGGGAGAAAAGCTCAAAAGCAAAAACCAAACTGAGAAAACACACAGCTAAGGGAAACACTGATGGTAACAAAGATGATGCCACAACAATGAACCAAACACTGAGACCTTAAGTACCTTAGGGGAAAATGAAGGAAAAGGAAACAGGTGAGAACACAGGTGACAACATAACACTAACGAACAGGGGAAGGGAAAAACAGAACACAATACCCAGATACTAGAACACCATCAAAATAAAACAGGAAGTCGAACAAAGGAACAGAGATGCAGAAAACAAGGAACTAGAAAATCAAACAATCAAACCCCACAACAAAAGAAAAACCCCAGAACAGACAAATTAAAACAAACCAAAAGCACACAGGGTCCAACAGACCCCGGTTCATGACAGATTGCACATGTGGAAAGGCACCATTGATGGGTGAAACAGGTTTTTTGAGCAGCATATGCTCCCATCTTTCAGGGAAGGTCATATATTGCGTATTTCATCAAGACAAACCACATACCACACCTATTCCAAGCGCGTATATTCCCAGAAGAAGAGTCTGGGTGCTGAAATGGCCTGCTTGCATTCAGGCAGTGGGGATGCTACACAGTGGTACACATGACCGTGTCCCATTATTTCTGAGATATTAAAATTTAATTTTTCCTTAAAATGACGTATTCTGTCATTTGAAACATTTAAACATAAGCATAGCAGTCTGTCATTGTTTACATGTTACACTGTTTTACACACAGGTTTATTTTTGTTTGGTTTGCTTGGGGCTTTTTGTTTTTGGAATTTGAGTTTTAAAAACCGACCATGTAAAGTGATGTTGACTCCATTGCTGAACTCTCCAGATTCAGTCTCACACCAATACACTGCAGTGCGATGCCTGTGCCTCTCTATGTTGCACGTGGATCTTGCCATTGTCCTCCAGTTGGGACAGTCTGGGAGTTGGCTCAGATAGCCATGCTCATCAAATCTCATCACTCTCCATGAAGAAGAGTTTACAGAACAGCTCAGTGACACAGAGTCATAAATGAAGTGCTGCACATCTGCTGGGCTCGACTGTGAGGGAGGCTGCTGAATGAAAATCTGGGGAAATAAATAAAGAATAAATCAAGACAAAAAAGACACAAACATCTGGAGTACATACTCTTTTTTTCATATTCTTTTAACCATTCAGAGTTGTTAAACATTTGCAGCACTTTAACAAGATACAGTCATTTTGTAACAGTTAAAAAAAAACCCATCATTCTGACTTATTTTTTACTGGGAGGCAGGAATGTACATGTAATATAATTATTGACATAAATTTCATCTTTAATAGAGACTTTATAAGAAATTATGACATTTACACTTTTTTTAAAAAAATAAATAAATAAAGGTAGGAACATACAAACCAACCTGCAGACCAGACAAACTTTGGTTCACTGTGATCAGTGTGATACTCTGGGTCTCCTCTTCCAGCTCTACACACACATATCCTGCTGTGTGTGTCTGTCCATGAACAATATAAGAATTATTTTCAGTCCCACTGATGCTTCCAGGTAATAATTCAAATCTGTAGAAGTGACGCCCTCTATCAAGGGGAATCCTGCTTCCGCGCATGGAGGAAGGGTAATACGTATTTGACATCTGGCCCACAGCTTTATACCAGTAGAAACTCCATCCTGCAGACGGATGTTTAACCTCACAGTTCAGAGTTTACTGAGGCTCCAGGACTCAGCCATGATGGAGACACAGTGAGGACAGGTTGTGTATGACCTGTTGATATGATTTTTCTCTTATTAAATAAAAAATACATTTATGAATCCATAATAATGGATTTGCACAAAATGCAAGCATACAGTTCACATTGCATAAACAATTCACCCACCGTGTAGTTTTAGTTCAAAGGATTTACTCCACATTGTTGAATTCTGTTGTGCACTTTTCACTCTTCCTTTACACCAGTAGTGGCCATTGTGTGATGCAAGCGGAGAAGCTGTGGAAAACCTGAATTTATTTTGCTTTGGAGGTTTATATAAACTGGTTGTTTCCCATTCATAATCCCAATCATTGTCTCCTCCTGGGAGTTCACATTTCAAAGTAAAAGTCTCTCCTCTGTATATCTCAGGCCAGTTTGGATGCAGAGTCACAACCGGCCTGCTTGTGGCTGTTCGTGTTTACAATCAAAAGACAAAGAAATTAAAAATAAAAAAATATATTATTTAACATCCTCCATGAATTAAAGAAAAGCAACATTCACCGTGACTCACCAATTTTTTTAATACTGATCAGATCACTGTACTCTGTGAAGTAAACAGGGTTTCCTCTACCTCCTCTACACCGATAGTCTCCTTCTTGTGATACACCAATTTGTCCGACAAAGTGGAAAACAGCCTCTGCCTTTGTTAGTGGTTCTGAGGTTTTCTTGCCTTTGTACCAATAGTAACTCCAACCAGAAGATGATGGTTTCACGCAGCAGGTCAGGGCCACTCTGTCTCCTTCTAGAAAGGCTCTGTTGTCAGCACTGATGCTGGCCTTTGGTCTGTGTCCTGTAGGGGAAAAAGCGTGCAGCAATATTATTACTGTCCCTTTGCTTTAAAGACAGTGACAGTTTTACCAAAAACGGTTAATTGAAATCAATAAATAGTAACAAATCTTATTCTGTAGCACTAAAATTACAACACTTGCACCAAGTACACACAACAGTTAGAGTAATTTAAATGCCAGCATAAGATGAATGAAATAAATTAACATTTACAGTTACATTGTATAGTTATACAGTGGTGTGAAAAAGTGTTTGCCCCCTTCCTCATTTCCTGTTTTTTTGCATGTTTGTCACACTTAAGTGTTTCGGAACATCAAACCAATTTAAACAATAGTCAAGGACAACACAAGTAAACACAAAATGCAATCTGACCTGAATCCTATTGAGATGTTGTGGTAAGACCTTAAAAAGGCCGTTCATGCTCGAAAACCCTCTAATTTAACTGAATTAGGACAATTCTGCAAAGATGAGTGGGCCAAAATTCCTCCAGAACGCTGTAAAAGCCTCATTGCAAGTTATCGCAAACGCTTGGTTGCAGTTATTGCTGCTAAGGGTGGCCCAACCAGTTATTAGGTTTAGGGGGCAATCACTTTTTCACACAGGGCCATGATGGTTTGGATTTTTTTTCACCTTTAATAATAAACACCTTCATTTACAAATTGCATTTTGTGTTTACTTGTGTTGTCCTTGACTATTGTTTAAATTGGTTTGATGTTCCGAAACACTTAAGTGTGACAAACATGCAAAAAAAACAGGAAATGAGGAAGGGGGCAAACACTTTTTCACACCACTGTATGCTGTAGTCAAACTAAATCAGGACTCAGTCAATTTACGTATGCATGTAACCATGTGGTGGTGTTGAATATATTCACTGTGTCAATTACATGCATGTTGAAAGGAATTCTCCTTCTTTCTGCTGCTTCCATTTAGGGGTCGCAACAGCAGATCATCTGCCTCCATCTCAGCTTATCTGCAGGAGCCTCCTCTGTTGCATAAACCCCGTGCACCTTCCTTCACTACATCCATGAATCTTCTTTGCAGCCTTCCTCTTTTCCTCCTGCCAGGCAGCTCAGTATTGAAAATCCTTTCTCCAGCATATCAACGGTCCCTCCTTTTCATATGTCCAAACCATTTCAGCCTTTTCTCTCTAACTTTGTCTCCAAATCACTCAGCCTGAGGTATTGCTCTGATGTACTCATTTCTAGTCTTGTACATTCTGGTAACTCACAATAAAAATGTTAACATCTTCAATTCAGCCACTTCCAGCTCAGCTCCTGTCTTTTTGTAAGCGCCACCATCTCCAAAACAAACCAAACGAAACATCACTGCATTTCCAGCCCTCTCCTTTGAAGCCTTCTCCCGACTTTTCTGAGATGTGTTTCTGCCATCACAATTGAAAATGAGCCAATATTTCTTAAAATGGTTAACTTCCTCAGTTTACATGTTTTGATATTTTTTTCTATTGTGAATGGAATATGGGTTTTTGTCTTTATTTACATTTTACACAGCATCCCAACATTTTCAGGTTGTATATTTGCATATTCTTTAAACCTTTTGAATAATTGCTGGATTCAGTGTCACTGTAACTTCCTGAATTAGATACAAATCCCTACGTGCAGAAATCTGAATCTAAATATTGTTTTACTCATATTTTATACATGAGCTAGAAATTATCCATTTGAGGCTCCTAAATGTTTGTTCTGTAGTAGATGCAATGCCTGAATTAGATATGGTGAATCCATCATTTACAAATTATGAAATTTCTGCCATTAAACAGTTATTATTAATCAATAATAAAACAGGTTTATCTGCTTATTAATTACTAAATGTAAAATATAATAATGCCTTATAAATATGAATTATGCACTAATGCCCCAGTAATGCTTCATACTGTGTAGTTACTATAAAGTGTTGCCCTGGTGCGTTAAATAGACATAAACAAAATGAGGTTTTCTTACCAGAAACTATCAGTGTGATGGCATCACTCCACTCTGTTACCGAATACAAGTCCTGTTTGTTTTTGCCCATGCAGCTGTAGATCCCGCTGCTGAGCACAGAGGCGTTAATAATTCTGCATTCATTGTTTGTCAGAACTGCGTTTGAGTCGGGTTTGCTCCATTCATACTCCCACTCAGTGCTTCCATCGCCATAAATATCACATCTCACAGTGATCATCTCGCCACTGAATATCAGAGGCCAGTTGGGTTCCAGGTACACAACTGTCTTATTGGAAACTATTAATAAAAGCACAGAATAATTAGATGGCTCTAGCTTTGTGCACATTCCTGCATTAAATATTAATCAAATTAAAGTGCTCAAACTCACTTATTTTTTTAATTGTGACTGGCTCACTGTCATCTGTAAAGACAGCTGGGTTTCCTCTCCCTCCCTTGCAGTAGTAGACTCCTCCCTGTGAGACACTGATTACTGATTCTTCGTCTCTAATCATCTGAATTTCAGAAGAGAACGAGGTGCGCCTGAACCAGAAGTATTTCCACCCAGTGTAGCTCACCACAGAGCAGGTCAGTGTTACGTTGCCTCCAGCTGGTATGATTCTTCTATCAGCTGTAACTGTCGCGCTGGGTTTATTTGCTGTTTGTTGGAGTAAAATAAAGGATTTTTTTCTATAATTAGACAAATGAACACATGACAAACCCATGACACATTGTCACTCAAAGGTGATTTCACTTACAAGATACTCTTAGTGTGAAAGCATCACTCCAAGATGTCGAGAAGTACAAGCCTCTGCCCTTGCACCAATAGTCCCCACTGTAGGAAAAAGAAGCACTGCTAATGCTGTATTCTCTCTGTGTTGGAGGGGTTCTTGAGCTTGTTGTTCTCCATTCATACTGCCACCCGATGTTTTCCCCTCCTTGGATTTCACACCTTAAGGTAATCATCTCACTGCTGAATATCTGAGTCCAGTTTTGTTGCAAAGTCACAAAGGTTCTGTTGGGCACTTTTCATACCAAAAATACAATTAATTCAAACAGGAAAAGTTAGTCACCATAAATTTCTGTGACTTTATTCCTTAAGAAAACAGTTACCAAACTCACACGTTTTCTTAATGTGATGCATGGCACTGAAGTTTGTGAAGAAAACTGGGTTCCCTCTTCTTCCCCTGGCACCGATACATGCCATCATCTGAGATACGAATATTGTTCTGCAAACTATTCATATCAATTACCACCTCATAAGAACCTGGGTTTTGCCTGAACCAATCATATCTCCAGCCAGCTGAGCCCTGAACAGCACAGGTCAGTGTCACCGAACCCCCCAGTGGGACAGCTGTCCTGTCTGCTGTCAAAGTGGCTGTGGGTCTGTGTGCTGTTTTGTTTAAAACAGATGATTTTTGTTAATAAAATTTAAATTTAAATCAAGTGCATTTCAAGCAAAAGCTAAACTTGAACAATTTTTCATAATATGCAGAATAAAGGGCTTTGAAGTACTTTAGGCAGACAGCCTCTATTTCTCACTTCACACATACAGTATACTACATATAATATACCCTTCAGTATATGTTGATGCACTAATGTCATGCTTGTTCATTTGCTGCCATGACCGTAAGTTGTGACATTGCTCAGCTAAAAGCTTCATTGTACCTGTTGTATTGACTGCTGCTACGTTTGCAGCCTCCGCATGTAGGCACTGAATCTGCAAGCTACCAGGAAATGTCCGCTTATTGTTACGTCCCATTACCTGCTATGCTGTGATCAGTGCATCAACATGAATGAAAGACTAGATACTAAATATTAACTTTGTATTATACAAATCTTTTTTAACTGAAGTTTCATTACACAAAGACAGATAGAAAAAGGCTCACTTATGAGAGTAAACAGAAGAGGGTTAAAATTCCTCCTTTTCTCTGAATTTATTTCCCTGATTGCATCTGTAATGCTGTTGTGGTACTTTTACCATGGCTGTTCTGCAGGCGACAGAAAACTTAGCAGTAAATATGATATCTTACCTGATATGGAGAGAGTGAGGTTATTACTCTGTTTTGTAAAATTTTTCAAGCCCTTGCGTTGACACATACACTGATAATCACCGCTCAGCTCTGCTGTCAGGTAAAGTGAGCGGGCGTTATTCTTAGTGAAGGGGATGATTTCTTGACCGTTCCAGGTGAATCTGTAAAGCCAGGCAGTGTCATTTCCCTCCCTCGCGTCACAGATGAAGGTTACAGACTCTCCAGCAAATAAATGGGACAAGTTTGGTTTAAGGGTCAGCTCAGCATCTAAAATCCAACACAAACATAAACACACAGTTACAAAAAGTTCAGATCAGATTTTGTTTTTAATGAAAAGAAAATTTCTCACTCTGTGACAATACTACTTTTTTCCCTGTTAATTGAAAATAAATAATACATGTGTAGAAACTGACGAGCACAAATAAAGAAAAAAAATCTTAAATGTTAATGCATAGAAAAAGAAAGAAATAATTCAGTCACCTTGAGCATGTCCACAGAAGACAGTAAGATTCAGCACTGTAATAAAGATTAATACCTCTAAATTATGAATGATTGCATATTATAAATTAAAGCATTTAAAATAGTTTGAATTTTACCAAAGATTTGAGTCACTATGATTCAATCAGTCAGAAGAGGAAGTTACTCATGTACTCACAGAATAAGGAGAGAACACTGAGCGAAGTGTACCCCATCCTCACACTGAGCGCTGAAAGTCTGTCACTGCTCCTGAAATAGCCGGGCGAGAAACAGAGAACGTGGAAACATATTAAGGTTTCATCTCATTACGAGATTACACCTTCACCACAACCTCTTTTTTTCTGAGTTCAGTACGTTCATGCTACTTCTCTTTTACAAGTGCATGCATTTTTTAACTGCTCACACTTCCTGTTTTACATTGGACATCATGCAGATTCAATGTGATACAAGACCCCTCCATCTTAAACAAACTTACATCTTCGTGAAAATGATCTGTCACAGTGGTGTGCTCTGTGTGTACACAGATCACCAACAGCTTAAGTTAAAAACAGCTTTGAAGAAAACAGTCTACAATGGCATCGCATTTGCGAGTCATTGATTTCTGTCTTATATCTCCCACTACTTAAATCCCAGTGGGCTGAGCGTAGACACCAGAGAAAACCATGTCACTGCACAGTGTCTGCATGAAGCTGAAATTCTGGCTTCAGTTTTAACTACAAGCGCACACACAGGAGGCAACAAACTAAATCCTGGGCTACATGCCTCCTGGACAGTGGCGTCTTCAGATATAAAAGCAATCACCAGGGTAACAAACTGCTTTTACTAAAAAAGCAGACGCATATGGTCACTGAAATTATGTTCTCTTTCACACCTTTCAAGCTGTGCTCTTAGATCAGGGTTTTGACATCACTTCAAATCTCAATCATTCTACATACAGCAACAAACTGCTTTAGGTGTGCAATTAAAATGCCATACAGTTTGAAGATCAACAGGAGTTATCAATAGACTGCAACATCTGCCACTCCTGTGGTTTGAACAAAATGTCACCTGTGGTGTTACATATTTTAAAAATGAGGAAGAGAACAGTGAAATAGTTACTGCCTGCAAGACAGACGAGCAAAGGCTACAACTAAGACACTGAAATGAATACAAAACAGCTGTAAGAGCTCAAGCGGTTTATTTACCTGTTCAATTCAAAAAGTTCATGGTCAAAATTAAATGCCATTAACAGTAGCAAATGATCACTAGTTATCTGCAATTTAAATGGTGCTTAAGGTCTATAGAGTAGGCATATTGTCATTCATTCTAATGGCTGATAAATAGGAACATGGCTCAAACTATGAAAGGGTATAGTGTACTTGTTCCTGTTTTTTTATAGGGGAGTCTATACAGTTCTGTGTTGACTACCAAAAAGTAAATGTAGGATTAATGTTTATCCCATGCCCCGGGTCAGTGAACACCTGGGCCAGTTCAGCACTGCTTGCTTTTTTACAACACTGGATTTGGCCAAGGGCTACTGGCAGATTCCCTTGTCTCCAGAGTCTAAGGATAAGACTGTGTTCTCCCCATATTTCAGGTTGTAACAATTTGACGCCCTTCCTTTTGACTTGCTCAGATCTCAGGCCACTTTCCAGTCTCAGGACAGGGTGCTCCACGTGCTGCCTATGCCACCACTTACCTGGATGATGTCATCAGCCATAGTGAGACCTGGGTGGAGCATGTGCAGTGGATGACTGCAGTGCTGGAGTCTCTGAGGTGGGTGGGACTCACAGCCAAACCAAAGAAGTGTACAGTTGGATGGAGGGAGGTGCAGACGTGGTCCAGTGGACATACTAGTGCCAGGCAGCGTTTGAATAAAAAGAAATGGGCTCTTTGTGGGGAACCCCTGCTCCATACTCCTGTTCTGCAGACTGATTGCTCTAGCAGGTGGAAATTTTGTTCCAGCAGTTAAGAGGGACTGACCATACAGTTGGGCACATTAGCTGGATGGCACTTACTACAGCATGGCTGAGAATGAGTGTTTGGCAAGCTGGTGGGTATTTAACCCTGGGCTTGAACCATGCCCCGCTGCAGTGGCTCCATTGCATGAAAGATGCCAACAGTTGGATTGCTTGTTGGTATCTATACATCCACTTATCCTATTCAGGGTTGCAGGGGGGCTGGGGCCTATCCCAGCTGACATAGGGTGAGAGGCAGGGTACACCCTGAACAGGTCGCCAGCCTGTCACAGGGCTAACACACAGAGACAAACAAACTTTCACACCTATGGCCAATTTAGAGTAGCTGATTGATCTAACCCCAGTAGGTGCATGTCTTTGGACTGTTGGAGGAAACCCATGCAAGCACGGGGAGAACATGCAAACTACACACAGAGAGAGGGAGAGACCTGGCCCAAGGTGGAGTTGAATCCAGACCTTCTGGATGTTATTCTAACTGTGAAGCAGCAGTGCTAACCACTGTGCCACCATGCTGCCTTGTTGGTATCTAGCTTTACAAAAATAAAGATATGTGCAGTGAACAGAGGCATTGTCTCCGGTGCATTTGTTGGGGCTTCAGTAGCAACAGAGGTGTTGAAGGGTTTAAAAAACATATTTTCAACGACTTTGTAGAATACAGTTTATAGATATAAAACCTTAAAAGAAATTCCAATAAATTTAGACCTGCAAGGAAATACAGTGATACATTTTCATTAAGAATTACTTTGAAGCAATAACAGTAAAAGATAAAACTGCAAACATAACAATACA
This sequence comes from Pterophyllum scalare, assembly GCA_024447675.2. Lineage (NCBI taxonomy): Eukaryota > Metazoa > Chordata > Actinopteri > Cichliformes > Cichlidae > Pterophyllum > Pterophyllum scalare. The sequence continues at coordinate 2,690 of JAMQGT020006404.1, read as the reverse complement.
GAATAACATCTTTATTCTTCTGAGCAGCCTACAGTACCTACATGTGTCTGTTCTGCAACAGGCTTATTTTTATCTACTGAAAAACCTTATGGTTTCTAGCGAGGCCACCTAGGAAAGAGGAAATCTAGCCTGTGGTTTCAGCCAAAAGTCTTCTGTTTAGCAGATGTCATGTTTTATGTTATCAGCAGACAGTTAACAGTGAAGTTGTGTCAGTCTATCTCAGCTTTATGGCAGTGAGAACAGCCTTTAAGTCGCTGAACCATCATTTTGAATTTGAAAAGGACAAAATCAACATCACAGTGATCACAGACTACTTTTAATCTGAAGAAACTATTCCACAAACACAGCTGTAAAACAGTAGAGGCCATGCTCATACAGGAGGAAAATGATGCAGGTGCTGCTTGGGGGCCATGAGTAGCCACCACCAAGGACAATGTCAACATGAACAGTGAAACTGGAGGTCAGGGGACGCTTCACAGAAGCATAATTCAGCATAACTGAATGATGGGTTTGAAGGTTTGCGTCATTTTGGCTTTTTTTTTTTTTTTTTTACCAAAAACAAACATTCCCATAATGTCAAAAAACCTTTTTCTGTGCCCTTGTTTGCTATTTTGTTTGTTTGTTTGTTTTTTGGTCTTAAATACTTGTTTTCTTAAATCTTACTTAAAGTTAAAAAAAAACCAACTTTGCTGCTGTTGCTGCAGGATGGGGTCAAAATGAGGCAGATCTGGTGTTAAACCTGTAAAGTAATGCAGTGATGTGACTTTTTGAAATGTAATATCACACAGAACTGGATACATGATGATACAGAAAAACCTCTTTGTTCTCTGAGTGTCTGTGGCTTACATGTGTAAAATGTAGTTTCTAACTATTTGTTCTGCTATTTGCCTTTTTATCAGCTGAAGCTGAAGGAGCTCAGGATTTCTGGCTGAGCCTGTGCTTTGAGCCAGTCAGTTTTGACTGACATACTGTTTTTCATTCCCTTCTTTTAGCAAATTTTGTGCAAAGTTAAAAAATGAAAAATGTTTTATTTATTTATTTTTAATTAAAATGATAATTCTCAAACTTATTTTATTTAAAATTGTTTTAAAAACTCATTCTGAGCATTTTAATCAGCTGATTAATGAACGAGACAAAATGAAAGAAGAACAAGAAAACAAGAATATTTATTGCTGAAAAAAATGAATACTAAATACTAAATTGGGCACTGTAGAATTAACTTGAGTAACCTGTGAAAGTCCTGGTTCAGTTCTTTAACAAGTAGGACAACAAGCTTAATGTTTGCGTGAATTCTTGTTCACGCAAACATTGTAAGTGTTTCTGGATCTGCTGAACCATGACATGGATGTGGTGCTGCAACTGAAACCATGGCTTGTCTTTTCTGGCTGGTGAGTGGTGCAGCACACAGGGTGGTCTGCAGAGGATAGTCTGGGAGGATTTTCACTGTCCACCACGTCATCTGGCTCAATCAATCAATCAATCAATCAATCTATCTATCTATCTATCTATCTATCTATCTATCTATCTATAAATAAAACCTTTTAGAGCTGTTGAACAGAAAAATGGTACAGAAAGAATTGGCTGCTATGCTGGAGATGGGAGTCTCAGAGTGCATAGTATAGCTCCATACTTCTAGGCACTAAAAAGATGGGTCTATACAGTTTTGTGTAGCCTATCGCAAGGTGAATGAAATCTCATGAAATTTCACAATTTGATGCTTAACCCTAACCCAATGAACTCTTGGACTGCATAAGCACTGCTCATTGTCATGACCCTGCATTTGGCCAAGGGCTGCCAGTAGAGTCCCTTGTCTCTATAGTCCAAAGAAGAAAGGAGGGAAAAAAAGAAAAAAAGAAATGCCATTCTCCACTCTGTGTGGTTTACATCAATTCATCACCTTCCTTTCTGGGTTGTTCAGGACTCCAGAGACTTTCCAATGTCTTATGGTCCAAGTATATTCTGAAATTTGCAGACCTGACCAGTTTCCTGACCGATTTGACAAAAGGGTGCCTCAGATCTGGTGCAGTGGATGGAGCAGTGCCAGGTGGCATTTGATCGGGTAAAACACACTCTCAGTGGGGAACCCCTATTCCACAGCCCTAACTTATCTCTCCCTTTTGTCCTTTAAATTGATGCCTCAAACAGGTGGTTGGGGCCTTTTTGTCCCAGTAGGTAGGAGGGGTTGATCGCCCTATAGCTTATAGCTAGAAGCTGTCAGAGTGGGAAGCTCGGTATAGAATGGTCATAAAAGAGTGCTTGGAAATCCAATGGGTGGTCGACACCCTCCATTATTAACTCCTGAGGTGCCCATTCATGCTCTGTTCAGACCATGCTCCACTAAAGTAGATCCACCGCATGAAGGACGCCATTGCCAAGATTACCTAGTGGTACATTGGTCTGGCTGCGCCTTCCCATACCTTACATAGACTGATTACACTATATATGGAGACATTAAACACTCATTGTCATAAACCAATAGTAGCATCAAACATGTGTCTTTTCAAATATCCAGATACAATTTTTACATAAATCAACTCTCAAAACTATTCTGAAAAATATTTACAAGCCTCCAAGGGCACAAAATTATAAATAAAAAACATTAAATGACAACAAATGTATCTAAACAAAAACAAACAAACAAACAAACAAACACACACACACACACACACACACACACACACACACACACA
>JAMQGT020006402.1:0-17219 GCA_024447675.2 Pterophyllum scalare | reverse complement strand
AACAGTATGAATACATTGTTTACTGTTGTATTGCACTGTTGTTGTACTATTAATCTCTGGCTCTCTTCTACCGTGTGTTTGTCCTGTCTACCTCCCCTTAGCACTAATTCGTTGCAGCAGATGGCTGCCTCTCCCTGAGCCTGGTTCTGCCAGAGGTTTCTTCCTGTTAAAAGGGAGTTTTTCCTTCCCACTTTGGCCAAGTGCTTGCTCATAGGAGGTTGTTTTATTTTTATGGTTTTCTGTATTATTTTACTATTGAGACTGTTGTGATTTGGCACTATATTAAATTGAATCTGACTATAGCAACCCTATGCGCATTTCCAATCTGAGGTTTGTAGTATTCAGAGGAAATAAGCTAGAGGTTGAATCTGTAAGCTGTCTGCCACCTGGAGATTAGAAGGAGCAAGAGGATTGACCTGAAGAGGTTAGAGGGATTACAACATGGAGAGGTTCTAGAGGTCAGGGAGGCCATCAAACCTGATCTGGTTAAAGAGACGGGATGTACTGTCTAATTATTCACAGGTATGAATCAAATAAGAGAGAAAGGGTTTGTTATGAAAAGGTTCTTGTAATAAGTGTTAAATAACAGTTAAGAGGGGGACAGTGGGTCATGGATTTAAAGCTGCCTGTACTTGGCAGACTTGAGTGCTGAAGAAAAGCTGACATTTAATACATAGTTATTCTTGAATTATTAAGACAAATCACAACACACTATACATATTTGGAAGCAAATGTAATATTGAATTGTCGGGGCTGGGTAGTAATAGATTTTTTTTTTTTTATCAGACCACGAAAATAAGTGATAATTTTAATTAGGCCCAGATTGTGTTTGAAAAAAAAAGTGATTTGATTATAAAATTTAAAATTATAGTGCTTTTAGTTCTTGCCAGAAGGAGGGCTGGGTATCTTTTCTTCAATTGCTGACCCCATGACATGGTAGAAGAAGGATGCTTTTTTATAACGACCATCTGACTACATACCAAAGTCAACTGTCAAGTTTCCAGGTGGCCAGTTCTTAGTCAAACTGACTTAAGTTATTTAATGAAGATTTTTGAATACTTTAACAGTCTACTAGAATAGACCAGCTTTAACTGGGTAATGTGGAAGGAGTTCTGGGATTTTCAGGTTTCTAGGAAGCTTCAGTTGGACAGTGACTGGATTAATGAGTGCTAATGAAAGTTTCTTAGAAGTGTAATTTTGCAGGTATGCCATGAAGTCGGAAGAAATGAGCATCTGAGCAGTTTCTAAGGCTGAGGGAAGCTTGGGGGGAGGTCACCCCCCCCCCAACACACATACACTTGATCATTGTAGATCATTTTTATTTTTTTACAAAGTTGTTACCTGTAAACATAGGGAGGCCAATGACTAAAATGTGGGACCAAGGACATCTGGGAACAGGTAAAGGTTGAGACCAGCAGGTCGCAAGCTAAAAATCTTGCTTCAGGAAGAAACTCGAACGAGCAGAAATATATTCTGGCCTCCTGAACCAGCAGAACATCCTCCAGAGAAAGGTTGTGGTGTAGTTTTGTCTAGGATTAAAATTAAATCTGGCTGTGTGTGCCCAGTGGATTACCTGAGGTCTTGAAATGCTGGAATGTAGAGTTTGCTGGAGATCCTCCTCCAGGGTTGGGTTCTGACTGTTGGGAGGTCTGGACCAAAGACTCAGTTTCCCAGGATATGGAGCCAACAATGCACGTTAGTGGCAGGATGGATTCAGATTCATTGGATGGTTTGGAGGTGGAGACTTGCTGGAAAGTGCTTCCTGCTTCACATTATGGGACCCTGGATTGTAGAGGTAAGGGTGCCATCCTACCCCCAAGTCTGAGCGGTTGACTTCCACAAAGAACTGTTTGAAGGTTTCAGGCTGGACCATGACTGGTGTAGAGGCAAATAGTTTGAGTGTCAAAAAAAGAACAACGGGCTCACTGTGCTTCCAGAGTCCACTGAAATGGGATGGGGGGGGGGGAGCTATCTGATGAACTGGCAATAAGTTTGCAAAACCCATAGAGATAGAGCTGAATGAGGGTTGAGTGAACAACCATCACTGAACAGAGAAGGAGAGTCCGTGGGCCCAACTTCCATATCCATTTCAGTGGACTCTGGAAGCACAGTGAGCCCGTTGTTTGACACTCAAACTATTTGCCTCTACACCAGTCATGGTCCAGCCTGGAAACCTTCAAACAGTTCTTTGTGGAAGTCAACCGCTCAGACTTGGGGGTAGGATGGCACCCTTACCTACAATCCAGGGTCCCATAATGTGAAGCAGGAAGCACTTTCCAGCAATTCTCCACCTCCAAACCATCCAATGAATCTGAATCCATCCTGCCACTAACGTGCATTGTTGGCTCCATATCCTGGGAAACTGAGTCTTTGGTCCATACTTCCCAACAGTCGGAACCAACCCTGGAGGAGGATCTCCAGCAGACTCTACATTCCAGCATTTCAAGACCTCAGGTAATCCACTGGGCACACACAGCCAGATTTAATTTTTAATCCTAGACAAAACTACACCACAACACTTCTCTGGAGATGTCTGCTGGTTCAGGAGGCCAGAATATATTTCTGCTGCGTTCAGGTTTCTTCCTGAAGCAAGATTTTTAGCTTGCGACCTGCTGGTCTCAACCTTTACCTGTTCCCAGATGTCACTTGGTCCCACATTTTAGTCATTGGCCTCCCTATGTTTACAGGTAACAACTTTGTAAAAAAATAAAAATGATCTACAATGATCAAGTGTATGTGTGTTGGGGGGGGGGTGACCTCCCCCCCAAGCTTCCCTCAGCCTTAGAAACTGCTCAGATGCTCATTTCTTCCGACTTCATGGCATACCTGCAAAATTACACTTCTAAGAAACTTTCATTAGCACTCATTAATCCAGTCACTGTCCAACTGAAGCTTCCTAGAAACCTGAAAATCCAGAACTCCTTCCACATTACCCAGTTAAAGCTGGTCTATTCTAGTAGACTGTTAAAGTATTCAAAAATCTTCATTAAATAACTTAAGTCAGTTTGACTAAGAACTGGCCACCTGGAAACTTGACAGTTGACTTTGGTATGTAGTCAGATGGTCGTTATAAAAAAGCATCCTTCTTCTACCATGTCATGGGGTCAGCAATTGAAGAAAAGATACCCAGCCCTCCTTCTGGCAAGAACTAAAAGCACTATAATTTTAAATTTTATAATCAAATCACTTTTTTTTTCAAACACAATCTGGGCCTAATTAAAATTATCACTTATTTTCGTGGTCTGATAAAAAAAAAATCTATTACTACCCAGCCCCGACAATTCAATATTACATTTGCTTCCAAATATGTATAGTGTGTTGTGATTTGTCTTAATAATTCAAGAATAACTATGTATTAAATGTCAGCTTTTCTTCAGCACTCAGAGTCTGCCAAGTACAGGCAGCTTTAAATCCATGACCCACTGTCCCCCTCTTAACTGTTATTTAACACTTATTACAAGAACCTTTTCATAACAAACCCTTTCTCTCTTATTTGATTCATACCTGTGAATAATTAGACAGTACATCCCGTCTCTTTAACCAGATCAGGTTTGATGGCCTCCCTGACCTCTAGAACCTCTCCATGTTGTAATCCCTCTGGCCTCTTCAGGTCAATCCTCTTGCTCTTCTAATCTCCAGGTGGCAGACAGCTTACAGATTCAACCTCTCAGCTTATTTCCTCTGAAATAACCTACAAAACCTCAGATTCAATGCCATGGGTTGTGCTATAGTCAATTCAATTTATATAGTGCCAAATCACAACAGTCTCAATAGTAAAATAATACAGAAAACCATAAAAATAAAACAACCTCCTATGAGCAAGCACTTGGCCAAAGTGGGAAGGAAAAACTCCCTTTTAACAGGAAGAAACCTCTGGCAGAACCAGGCTCAGGGAGAGGCAGCCATCTGCTGCAACGAATTAGTGCTAAGGGGAGGTAGACAGGACAAAACACACGGTAGAAGAGAGCCAGAGATTAATAGTACAACAACAGTGCAATACAACAGTAAACAATGTATTCATGCTGTTGATTTTAGAAAACCAGTAGCACGTTGTTTTACAGCTCAGTAATAACTGGGTAATGTGAGAAATCGTTGGCCATCCAGTTTAACCAACCCGGCCACCATTTGTGCTAAACATAGAGAAAAACCTTGTTTAGGACCTGGTGGGCTTTTCTCTAATGGTGTGTAATCATTGATAGGTCCATCAGTGCAAGCTATGACAAAAGAAGTGCAGGTCAAGTTATAATAGGATGGGCTATTTATGTGTGGATCTGGAACAGAGGACAGCCCAGATGTATCTGACTTGCTATCACACGCTGATGCTGACTGTGCAAGATAGCTGGACCTGTCAGATGTGATGCAGAGGAAAGGGTCAATAACAGCCAAGGAGTGTTAAAAACACTGCCCACTCTCCTCCCTTTTCCTGCCAGACTTTTACAGTCCAACAAAGCCGAAAATGATCCCCCACAACATTAAATAAAAGTCAACGTGTTCTGCCTCACATACAGTTCTCAGGGTCCGCAGCTCAGCTGTTAAACTCCCCACCGCACAAATACAAATGTAACTGCCGTTCTCTTCCTGAGCACACTTGGACCTTTTTTTGTCTCCAACTGCGCTCTGAAACACATTAGCTGCTAATGAAATGAAGAGGAAAATGACAACATTGGGTGTTTCAGTTTACCCACAGTCAGTTGCAATAATCTGGGATTAAATCCATACAAAATAATGAGCTCAGGAGCTTTGGACACTTTGTCCAGTCAAGTTACACAATCAGATCACAGATGTGTCATTAAGTAGTACTGTATCTTCAGTAACTCCTGATAGTAGTTTAGACAGCTTCTTACCTATTGATTTCTCTGCGCTAACTTCAATCATTACTACTTTAAAAACATCATGCCAGTTATAACCCATCTAGACTAGAGTAGTCTTCTGACTGTACTTCTGCCTGATGACATAAGGGCAAACAGTTTCAGTGTGGAGTAGGTGATCCTTTAAAATAGCAGAGGCTGTATAGTGGCAGGGTCTAGAAAAGGTCATGGATAGGGGGAGTGATATCCTCGTGTTTTTTGTTATTTGTTTTTCTCTGCTAACTTTACTGTGCACTGCAGAGACTTTCACTCCTGTGCTTTGCAATTCCTGAATCCCACAGTAATGCAGCTGATCGGGATGCTCTCCAGAATTTCTCTGAAAGTGGTGAGGATTGGTGATGGGAGTCTTGCTCTCTTCAGTCTTCAGGAAGTGCCTTCTACACAATGGAGCTGATGTTAACAGACCAGGTGAGGTAATCAGAGATGCACACACCAAGGTGATTCTGACTGATGCTTATGACGCTCTCCACTTCAGAGTCACTAATTAGCAGTGGAGGATGGTCAGCCTTCCTTCTCCAAAAGTCAGCAACTGTCTCCTCAGTTTTGTCTACATTAAGAGAAATTCCTGCTGTGGCACCAGCTTACAAGTTCTTTCAACTCCTCTCTGGATCTTTTATTGTTGTCGCTGATGATGCTCATTACAGTTGTTGAGGCCAGCAGAGACAAATTCCTTACCTGCTGCTTGACTGCATTAAAGGGGGGTGAAAGGGAGGAAATTTCTCTTGATCGGGTGCTCAAAGCAGTTCATCGTAATGGAATTCAGTGCTGCAGGGAGGTTGTTGTTAAGAAAAATCTCATTGACTTCTTTAGCACCAGATGATGGTGGTCCTTTGGAAGCTCATGGACACCATAGCCTGTCCCAGGGAGATTCTGAAGGTGTGTGTGTGTGTGTGTGTGTGTGTGTGTGTGTGTGTGTGTGTGTGTGTGTGTGTGTGTGTGTGTGTGTGTGTGCATGCGTGTGTGTTTGTGTGTGCCAGACAGAGCAACTGCTGATCCAGGGTTGGCGTGGATTTGCATACCTGAGGCTTGTTCTGAGCTTGAAACAATGCATAAGTCATTTAATATATCAGGAAGGTGAGTATGACGGTAGCTGATGTGATGTGTCATGGCTGTGTAGTTAGCTAATGCCAGGGCACATGTGCCTGAGGTCATTAGTATCACAGAAATTATGATGCTTAATATGGTGCATTACTTGAGATTAAAGCCCCTTTCGGCTGCAGTCTTATTCACAGGTGGTCACCACAACGGGTAGCGCCACATATTTGAAATGAAACAGAATATCAAATATTTAAAATGAGATCAAGCTTCAATATCTCCAGCAGTAATAACCAATGTCATACTGCTGGGGAATTTTTTTTCTACAAAATTAAGTTAAACAGAGAATGTCTGTTTGTTTTGGCCGTCCCAATAATTCCATTTTTACAGTTGCTCAACAGTCTTGGGTCATCTTTGTCATTTTTTTTTTTTTGCTTTATTGTACCCAATGTCTTCAGTTGATGAAAGGTCTGGATTACAGGTGCACTACTTCAGCACCCAGACTCTTCTACTACAAAACCATGAATAGATGCAGTTTAACATTGTCATGCTGGAATACGTTCACATGGCTTCTTTGTTACAGGATAGAGCTTTAACTTGCATTTTTGGATTGCAAAACTGCGTTCAGGCAATGATTTCTGGAAATATTTCTGAGCCCATGCAATGATTTCCATGACAGAATCATAACTGTTTTTAATGCATTGCTGCCTGAGGGCCTGATTCTCATGGTCACCCAACACTGATATTTGGTCTTATTCCTCTGAACACAGACATTATTCCAGATTCTCTGAATCTTTTCATAATATGTCCTGTAGATGACGAGACATTCAAAGTCTTTGCAATTTTACTTTGAGGGGCATTATTCTCTTTGTTCCACAATTTGTGGAATCAGGACTGTTGAGCAGCTAGAACCCTATATCAGGTTAGAATGGAACAGCATTCCTCTCCTGAAAGTTTACAGTTTACAGACTGTTAATAGAGGATGCCACACAGTGTTAAACATGGCACTGTACTGGCCAACTTATTTTGAGAAATGTTGCTGCCATCAAATTCAAAATTGGCTAATGTTTTGCTCAAAAGGGTATTGAAGGGAATTGTTATTTCTTTTCTATGTTCTATGTTCTACTGTGAATAAAAGTGGTTTGAGATGTGCATTCTGTTATTTATATTTTACACAGAATCGCAACTTTTTCAGAATTGGGGTGGTAGTCAATTAAAACCAAACTTAGATCATAAGTACGTGGGGGGTGTTTTTCAACTGAAATAAAAATAAAATATTAGATACCTGAGAAAATAAACTATTGATACTGTGTACTAAGTAAAATCTAAATATACAGTAAATGCATTCAGTCCTTCAGTCCTTTGTTAATCCTTTTGGCTAACTTCTTAAATACAACATGAATGAAGACGCATTTGTTCATTTGTTCGAGACTGAAATGACTACATGACTGTAAGTCAGGTTTGTGTATTGTGACACCAGTTGTGAAGTTAGCATCAATGAGAAATATGGTCTCAGTAATAAATCCTGCCCCTGATACACTGTATATCACCACAGACCTCTATATTATAATACAAAAATAAGAAACTGCAACACTGAAACTAATAAAAACTAAACTAAAACCAAACAATATAAACTAAAATGATTAAATCCATCCTGGAAACTAAGTGAAACTAAAGTCATACAAAAAACAATATTAAGCATGGTCTGAAATAAATCTGAAAGTATCTTCAAATTTCCAGTGAGTCAGTGACTGATGGGGTCAATAACAGTAACTAATGGTCTGATTTTTGTTGAATCGTTGAGGAATTCAGTGGCATATCTCAATCATTTTTACTGTGTAAACAAGGAGCACAGTACAAAAAGCTAAACATGTCAAGCAATATAGGATAACACAATTTGTTAACGTTTACTTAGTCAGTGATGTCTTTTACAGGACAGTTTGTAATCAACCCAGAGAACTCAGTAATTATGGGCCAATACACACACCAAGAAGTAACTAATATATTTTTTGTTTCCAACAGTTCAGACATTGAAAACTTGTTCTTCAGAAGTTTGTGGACCACATGTGCTCTTGTTCTGTGCCTCCATTCATGCACATATAGATATGAATGAGCTTCTCTCCACTCAACTTTGTTTGCCCTGACGGAGAATGCATGACTGCAGAACGCAGCCTCTCATTCGGAACCAATCATGTGTCAAATCTGAAAGACAGGGCTTTTAAAAACTAGAAACCAAAATGAGGATTTCTGTATCTGACAGCACCAAATGATCCAGCCACATATTAGCTACTAATATTTAAAAAACTGGTAAAGATATTTGTCTGACAGCAGCCTAGTAATTAAAGTAATGGTTGCGCACATGCCTGTCTTTTCTCAGTATTATTGTTGTCAGTCCTGCCATTGTTGAGATCACAAAAGAGCCCAATAAGCACCTCCCTTTAACCGCTTTTCGCTGATGGCATTCCTAGGACCTGGTCCTCTTACTAACAAAGAAAAGTGAGAATCCTCAAATTTCCTCTATACTATCAAAATAATTACATGCTGGCAAAACTAAATATCTTTAAAGGATATAGTATTTGTATTTTAAAATAGTTCTTGAGTATTTTACATGCCTGTGATCACTTTTTCCACGTAGTCTGTCTCTACTCACCCCATTTGAACATCATCATCGTCAGCAGCACCGTCTTTAAATTCATATGAACTTTCCCAAACTCCATGGCAAAACCACTGACAGGGGTATATACAAAAATTTATGTTTTTTTTTCTTTTCAGTAGAATTGAAAATAAGTGAAGTCCTACAGTAATGGCATGCTGCTGTGCAATTTAGAGGCACCTCACTGCGTTACTGCTGCCCTGTGTTCAGAGGCTGGCATGCTACACAAAGCTCATGCTTGGATACAGACAGCCAGCCCTCCCTGCTTTAGACTCAAGTGTAATCAGCCATGTGAGAGGCAACAGTAAAACACGAACTGGATTAACACCTGCTAATACTGTTGTTCATTCTGGGGCGTGCTCGCTGTCAGACCTTTAAATCATTCCACCTGGAAACGGATCAAAACAATGCAAAATTATCATGTAAAAATGATTTGCTTTGTCAATGAAATATTTTTGAATTATACTATACTATACTATATTATGTTAAAAAATGTGCATTGTATGCAACTCCCATTCAGTTTACTTTAGGTAAAGGTAAAGAACTTCAAATGTTAAAGAGGGCAATCCAACCATTCCCTTTGAGCAGAACTTTGCAACACTTGGGAGAAAAACTCCCTTTGTAACAAGAATGATCTTCAAATTAAGGAAGGGTGGCCATCATCTTCCACCGTTCGCAGTAAGGTGAGGTGAGCGTGAAAAGAGATCCACCCCTTTAACATACAAGGGAGATGCAGAATACAAGGAATACTTTTAAATTATATGAAGTCAGAAACATTACAAGAGCACTCAAAAGATCCTGAATTGAAATCTATGGGAGAACGTTACCACAGCAAAGATGGGTCAGAATCATAGAGCCCAGAAAAAATAGTCCTGAAAAGAGATTTTTTTAAATTAGATTTGACTAAAAATTCTATTCATGCAGCCCAATAACATACATAAAGTAGAATTATCACTTTATTGACATCAACAGAAACTGAATTTAGAAGCTTCAGAAATAGCTTTGTTGTCAGTTTCTGTATTGATTTGTAATGGATTGCACAAGTGAACCTAAGGAAGCTGTCAGTTCATTATTAAATACATTGGCATTATTTCCTGTTTAAGTCAGTCTGGGCCAGAATATATTTTCTGTGGCAATTGACCAATTAAAATATGACCAATCACAAACATACCAGGTCTGCAGCAGAGTGTCTGATTTTACAATGGACAATAACAGGATATTAATAGGATATAAGATAACATGTGACTGTGGCTTGTGGTATAAATTGCTTCAAGTGGTCATTAAGATTGAAACACTGCTATATAAATGAAGCTGTCGAGAACAGGCTGTGTGGCAGACAGGAAATGACTCCAATGCAAGACCCAGGAAACAGGACGTGAACTTAAAACTCAGCTTCATTTGCTGGCAAACTTCAGAATTAACTAAATAAATGTGGAGCAGGCCAGGTGCTAAACAAAAATGGAACTAGGACTCTTGAGGAATACCTGGAAAAACCAGGAGAACACACAACAAGAGGAGAGTCATAGACAAGAAAACAAGGAACTAAGGAGGACTTCAAATCAGTTCAGTTCAATTTTATTTATATAGCGCCAAATCACAATAAACAATCACCTCAAGGTGCTTTGTATTGCAAGATTTAGACCATACAATAATCACAGACAAAACCCAACAATCAAAATGACCCCCTATGAGCAAGCACTTGGCGACAGTGGGAAGGAAAAAACTCCCTTTTAACAGGAAGAAACTACAGGCAGAACCAGGCTCATTGAGGGGCAGTCATCTGCTGTGACTGACTTAAGGCTGAGGGGAGGGAGAAAGAGATTAATATAAGGACACACTGTGGAAGAGAGCCAGATACTAATGATTAAATGCAGAGTGGTTTATAAACAGAGTGAAAAGAAAGAAATACTCCCCCCCAATAAAAACAAACAAAAAAAGAGCCTAGGCCTACTGCAGCATAACTAAGGGATGGTTCAGGGTCACCAGCTCTAATTATAAACTTGATCAAAAAGCGTAAGTTTTAAGCTTAATCCAGCAGTTTGAGAGTGAAGTGCTCTATTGAGGTGATACGGAACATAGTGGTCTTTAAGATGAGGTGGGGTCTGATTATTCAAGGCCTTTTATGTGAGAAGCAGGATTTTGAATTCAATTCTGGCTTTAATAGGGAGTGAAGCCAATATGGGAGAAGTATGCTCTCTCTTTCTAGTCCTTGTTTCTAGTCCCCCTCTTTCTAGCATTTTTGATCAGCTGAAGGCTTTTCACTTTTAGGACAGCCTGAGAGTAAAGAATTACAACAGTCCAGTCAAGAAGTAATAAATATATGAATTAACTTTTCAGCATGCTAAGAAAGGATGTTTCTAATTTTAGAGATATTACACAAATGCAAAAAAGGAGTCCTACATATTTGTTTAATATGCGCATTGAAGGACTTGTCTTGACTCCAAGATTCTTCACAGTGTTACTGGAGACCAGGGTAGTGCCATCAAGAGGAAGTATCTGGTTAAACACTGTATTTACAAGATTTGTAGGGCCAAGTGCAATAAGTTAGAAGAAATTAGAGGTCATCCAGGCCTTTATTCTTTAAGAGATTCTTGCAGTTTAACTAATTGATGTGTGTCATGTCAATGTCAAATTTATTTATATAGCACATTTAAACAACCTGAGTGAACCAGAGTGCTTTACAGGCAACCAAAAAGTAAAAAGACCATACATAAAAGAAAAACAACAAACAAACAAAGATCCAAACAAAATATAATAACCTAATGAATATATAATGTTAAGATTAGCTCAAATTCATGTGGCTCCATGGATAGATAAAAGGTATCATCTGCATAACAATGAAAATGTAATGCAATGCTTTCTAATAATACTGCCTAAGGGAAGCATGTATAGTGTAAATAGATTTTTTTAATATTATATTTACAGTACATGAAAAAAGTCTATTTGATAAATATGATTCAAACCATATTTATCTAATAGCTCAAGCACCAGTGGTTAGCACTGTTGTCTTACAGCAAGATGGTCTGGGTTCAAATCCACCTTGGCCAGGGCCTTTCTGTGTGGAGTTGCCTCCCTATTTTTTGTGTGGGTTTTCTCTGGATACTCTGGTTTCACAAGCCCATCAGACACAGGGAGATGTGCAAAAGTCCTGAGCTATTATGTTTTTCTTACAAGGAAGTAGACTTTCTTATAAATTTTTAAGGTGGTCGTGAGCAGTAGTTCTTCAGGCTAAAGGTCTTTCAAAGTTTTTCTTTGGACATAGTGTATAATTAGAGGCATACAATCTTTGTGCACAGCAATTGTAGCTGTTTGAATGCAGCCCTTTGCTGCAAGATACACCCCTTGTACACTGTAATTGTGTGTCCACTACAGTCAGCTTTGAACTAAAGGCAAAAATGCACCTTGAAAAAAACAAAAACAAACCAACAACAACAGATAATTGTCTGGTTTAAACACTGGACATATTATACGATCGATTTCCTATTTCAAGTCAGTTTCAAACATTTACCAGTTACTTTTACACCATAAAGAAATAAACCACTAGTCATTAAAGTATCCAGATGTTTACGCACTGTTGTTAAAAGAGGGGTTGCTACACAAGCTCAGTTAGTATCCTTCAGTGCTGATGCATAATACTAAATACACAACACTTTTGAACCTTAGTGAATTCTTAAAGTTCTTCAAAATGAGTTTCCCATTCATCTGGTCACCATAGTCATATAGCTATGGCCTCATGTGAAGTACACTGCTCAAAAAAATAAAGGGAACACTCAAATAACACATCCTAGATCTGAATGAATGAAATATTCTCATTGAATACTTTGTTCTGTACAAAGTTGAATGTGCTGACAACAAAATCACACAAAAATCATCAATGAAAATCAAATTTATTAACCGATGGAGGCCTGGATTTGGAGTCACACACAAAATTAAAATGGAAAAACACACTACAGGCTGATCCAACTTTGATGTAATGTCCTTAAAACAAGTCAAAATGAGGCTCAGTATTGTGTGTGGCCTCCACGTGCCTATATGACCTCCCTACAACTCCTGGGCATGCTCCTGATGAGATGGCGGATGGTCTCCTGAGGGATCTCCTCCCAGACCTGGACTAAAGCATCCGCCAACTCCACTCCACCAACGTCACGTTGGCGGATGGAGCGAGACATGATGTCCTAGAAGTGCTCAATCAGATTCAGATCTGGGTAACGGGCGGGCCAGTCCATAGCTTCAATGCCTTCATCTTGCAGGAACTGCTGACACACTCCAGCCACATGAGGTCTAGCATTGTCCTGCATTAGGAGGAACCCAGGGCCAACCGCACCAGCATATGGTCTCACAAGGGGTCTGAGGATTTCATCTTGGTACCTAATGGCAGTCATGCTACCTCTGGCGAGCACATGGAGGGCTGTGTGACCCTCCAAAGAAATGCCACCCCACACCATTACTGACCCACTGCCAAACCGGTCATGCTGAAGGATGTTGCAGGCAGCAGATCGCTCTCCATGGTGAACCTGCTTTCATCTGTGAAGAGCACAGGGCGCCAGTGGCGAATTTGTCAATCCTGGTGTTCTATGGCAAATGCCAAGCGTCCTGCACGGTGTTGGGCTGTGACCCATCTGTGGACATCGGGCCCTCATACCATCCTCATGGAGTCGGTTTCTAACCGTTTGTGCAGACACATGCACATTTGTGGCCTGCTAGAGGTCATTTTGCAGGGCTCTGGCAGTGCTCCTCCTGTTCCTCCTTGCACAAAGGCAGAGGTAGCGGTCCTGCTGCTGGGTTGTTGACCTCCTACAGCCTCCTCCACGTCTCCTGGTGTACTGGCCTGTCTCCTGGTAGCGCCTCCAGCCTCTGGACACTACGCTGACAGACACAGCAAACCTTCTTGCCACAGCTCGCATTGATGTGCCATCCTGGATGAGCTGCACTACCTGAGCCACTTGTGTGGGTTGTAGAGTTTGTCTCATGCTACCACGAGTGTGAAAGCACCACCAACATTCAAAAGTGACCAAAACATCAGCCAGAAAGCATAGGTACTGAGAAGTGGTCTGTGGTCCCCACCTGCAGAACCACTCCTTTATTGAGTGTGTCTTGCTAATTGCCAATAAGTTCCACCTGTTGTCTATTCCATTTGCACAACAACATGTGAAATTGATTGTCAATCAGTGTTGCTTCCTAAGTGGACAGTTTGATTTCACAGAAGTTTCATTTACTTGGAGTTATGTTGTGTTGGTTAAGTGTTCCCTTTATTTTTTTTGAGCAGTGTAATTTAGGTTTCAGTTTGTTGCCCAGGGACCCTTCATCAGGGGACAGGGGATTTAACTTTCGAGAAGTGAACTCTTGACTTGACCACCTGAGCCACAGCATGCTGGACTGTATAAGGAACCTGAATGGTGTAGCCTGTTGCGTTGTGTTGGCTTGTACAGTCCAGTGAATCCAGACCAGGGTTTAGTCACAGGATCATTAATGTCCTCATCAGCTTTAGTGGCTCTTTTGTAGTGTGGAGCTTAGCAGTCAGACATCCACCAGTTAGCCAGTTAAAGACTTGTTACTGCCTCCTTTACACTCTAATCCCCCACCCCACCCTAAACACCAGCTGTGCCTGAGAGCCCACCATGTAACTGACAGGTTTGCACCAGTGAACTGACACATGATCAAGATATTGTGTACTGTACAAATGGGTAGACTGGATGAATGAATAAGGTCAGGATTTAAACAATAGGCTTGCCTGTGTTTAAAAAAACAAAAAAAACTTCAAGTGTGTCTTATGTGCACTGCTTAGAAGATTAATAGCTTTTTTTAAGTGACATTTGTGATACTGTAAATAGTTCTAAGAATACTCTGCAGCAGTTTAATAACATAAGAGTAGCAGCATACAGCATGCAGTTCTAAACATTAACTTGTACTCTTTATTCCAGGTGTTCCTTTACTTGTTTTGTTAATTCATCTGGTTTGACTGGAAAGGACTTTGTATTGAATCATGTTGTTCTCATATGTGATCAATAAAAAAAATGGCACACCCACATTATATAATAAATATATAATAAATATACCTCCAAAAACATCCCAAAAACATTTTCAGACTTAAAAACTATTTTTTTTTAAGCTTCAAGCTCTCTCTCTCTCTCTCTCTCTCTCTCTCTCTCTCTCTCTCTCTCTCATATATATATATATATATATATATATATATATATATATATATATATGTATATATATATATACATATATATTGTGTGAGCAATGTTGTTTAAACTTCTTCAGAATGCACAGTTTTAAGAAGTTTAAGTTAAACTTCAGTGTTGCTGTAGCAAGGCAAGAGGGGGTCCAAAGGTGATAGGTCACCAGCCCATTGCAGAATAAGAAATTATAAAGAGGTTACAGCTCCAGAAACACTTGTGGTATGAAGAACAGCTTTACTATTTGATTAGTGCATTTTCACCTTCATCAGAGTCATCAAGAACTATATTGCAGAAAACACTTTAAATTGCATTTGTGGTTGAGTAGGACAGAGAATATTTCCCATAGGAAAATTTTACAACCAGTCATATGCAATGGTTTAGTAGAAATGGTTTAGTGGAAAATATGTTGAGATTCATACACTGAATTTCAGACACCAGAACTTTGATTTTGACAACATTTAAGCCACTTTAAATCCATTTAGTTCAGTTTTCAAGTCTTCAAATTATTTCAGCCTCATCTTCACTGAAACATTCATATCATCTCCAGGATCCAGACATTTTTCCATCAGTGAGCTTTTATAACACGACCAATCAGTGATCAGTGTGTTCTGTGTCTAAAGCTTCATCCAGATCAGTGTGATGTAACAGTGATGCTACAGTAACTACAGAAAATGTTTCAGAGGACCTGACTGACAGTCTGACAGCTGCAGCTGCCTCATTATAAATCCGTGACATCATTGCTGTCTCCGTCCTTACAGCCTGTTGACGAGTAAATGACTGTAAAAGCTTCATGTTACGCACAAAAATAACAAACTGACGTCTAACTGGGATTTCAGAGCTTGTAGAAACATAAACCTCTGCAGATGAATTCCCTCCTCTGACGCTCTGACAGCCACTTTATGAAGGAGGAAATGAATCGGAGTGTCAGACAGGTGGTTCAGGTGCAGCAGGAGGGGAGGAGTCAGAGAGACACTCAGTTTGTTGGATAAAACCTGTCAGCGAGCAGGTTAGGTTCAGAGTCTGTTACCATGGTAACTGACTCAGAGTTTGAGTTAGTTCAGTTTTTCTGCCATTTAAGGGTTAAAAACCCAGAGTTTTAGCTAAACCTGCTTTCTGGAATAGGCCCCAGGATTGCTTTAATTTAAATGGATGTAAAGGCTGTTACATCATAAACAACTTATTTGCACAGTTTCAGGTTGATAATTGTAGTTGGTAAAATATTTTATTTTGCTCTAACTGATGTTTTTATCCTTGACTTGTTATATTGTTTCCAGCTTCTTTACTCTTTACCGTGGCAGGAGACAGGTGCCCTTTGACCCCCTTTTGTCTTCTGAATAATTACTATAAAAATACTCAATACCAGATAAATGTGTTACTCTTTATTTTCAGGAAAAAATTTTTGTCCAAAACCTTTTCTTATGAAATACCAAAACTTAATTTATGTAAATAACAACAACTCATATAACACTGGTGCAGATGAGGGATGCACTGAAACAATATTTGGGTCAGATATAGGCCCAGTTCTAAAATAGCTGGATTCAAGCTGTTCTGTTCGATTCTGTTCTGATGTATGCTGACCATAACACAGCAAGAAGAAAGGGTTGACAGTTTTGAGGTATTTCACACCATCTTTTTTTTTGATTAAATAAATAAATAAAAACAAGATGTGGAATAAAACCTAATTCAGCATTTTTCTTTTAATTCTTGAATGCATTTTTCTATATTTTACAAATATAAAATAAAATGTTGGGCAAGAGAATGGTTCCAAAGTTTGGATGTTAACAGCCAAAGTTTGCTCTCTGTGGACCGGCAAGATCACAAAGTCAAGTGTAGTCCAAATAATAAGACGACAACTGATAGCTCCTGTGAGATGTAGGTTGTCCTGGATCTGATGGATCTGATGCCAGTAGTTATGATTTTTTTTTAGTGCCAGGGACCCACTTGCTTCATCCACTTCCAGGAAAAAGTCCTTATTTTCTGCTGCCTGCAAGACAGTTTTGGCTCTGGCTGACCATGGACATTTCACCTTGATGATGCAGTCATCCAGAGATGGTCCCATCCAGAGAAACACCAAGCAGGCCACTATCAGATAAAAACAGTCCCCTCTCCTTGATAACTGCACCAGCCAGGTCATGTTTGTAAATGAGAACTCAAACATTTTACCTGGTAAAATAAAGGTTTAAAAAAAAAGTGTAGAGCTGCTTGGCCTTTGGCTCATGAAGGATTCCTCAATCACATCGCCTTTGGGGGTGAAAATACCACTTAGTCTGAAATGCATTCTTAGAAGCACAAACTCCTTGTTACTCGCAACTTACCTTAGATCATTCTGTGAGGTTGTACTGGCCAAGCAGAGTTTTGAATAGGGAAGGAGGGTTTGAGCTCCGCTGGACTGCACCAGGACTAAACCAGTGTAAACCAGTCGCTTCTTGTGATATGCCGACCCTTTGTCGAGAAACACAAAGTAAAAGATGCAATTCACCA